>JABUQX010051385.1:25000-60000 GCA_015478945.1 Trachelipus rathkii | reverse complement strand
AAACCCATGATTCATCGCCTGTTATAACTTTATCCAAAAATTGTGCTCCATTTCGAGTCTTTCAAGTAAATCTTGACAAATTTTAACCCTGTTCGCTTTCTGCTCCACAGACAAGTCTTTCGGCACTAGTTTTGCACAAATTTTTCGCATGTGCAAATTCTATGAACTGCATTTTTATCCAAACCAGTTTCTTCTGCAATCACTCTGACACTGAACCGGCGGTCTCTCTCCATCACAGCGCATAATTACTTCCCATTTTCATCAATAAGATGTAGATTTTTCTTCCACAACGAGGGGCTGCTTTCTAACATTTTCTCATTCTTTGAAAGCTTTGGTGGACAATTTTAATTAAAAGCTCATAGCTTCTCGATAGAGTGGTCATCCCCATAAGCTTGGGCTTAAAGCAAATGGTCCCAGTGGCAGACTCCTTATGAGCTTCACAATAGAATTTGATAGCGTACCGCTGTTCAATATTTACTTCTGTATCAAAAACGTGTAATGAGGATAGGTAGGAAACACTCGCATAAACAAAAACATTTAGTGCAAAAAAAAAAGCGTAACGAGGTTAGAGCACACGCCCATACATAAACAGATGTAGTGCAAGACTGATTTTATAAATCTGGTTAAAACTGATATGGATATGTAGCCTAGGTAACCAGCTACCCCCTCGTATACGTCACGGAGGAAGTACATTACTCAGTCGTTCATGAGGTATTCAGTAAACTTACTTTTGGGACTAGAGGAATATATATATATAGTATATATATATATATATATATATATATATATATATATATATATATATATATATATATATATATATATATATATATATATATATATATATATATATATATATATATCTTATTCGTGTACCGAGTTAGTTTTAGGACCCAGTCCGTGTCCGAGTCCAAAAATTAATCCGATCCGCAACCGAATCAGACATCGAGTCGGAGTTCGAGTTCAAATCTAAGTTTAAGTTCAAATTCATGCATATCCTAGTGCAGTGGTTTTCAAACTTTTTAGGTTCAAGGCACCCATAGCTCATCAAGAATTATTCGCGGCACCCATATATATATATATATATATATATATACAAAGACTAGATATATACATTTTGATCTATATTTATCATATATATCTATATATATATATATATATAAATCTATATTTACGGTAAATGTATATATATATATATATATATATATATATATATATATATATATATATATATATATATAAAGATACAACATACCTTGAAGCTGACTGGTAGTATTATGATAAGAAATGTGTTTTAGTGGGATGGATGTGCCTGATGTTCACTGCACATCTTTTCAAATCTGGGAATTAAACTGGAAACAGCCACCCTTATTTCCTGTTCTACATTTACTTTTGATCTATACTTGCTTTTTATGACAGCTACAGCTGAAAATCCGGCTTCGCACAAATATGATGTTGCAAATGGGATTAAAACTCGAAGAGCTTTACAACTTAGGAGCGGATATTCATTTTTTTGTTGAAATCCAAAGTCAGTCAAACCCATGTCCAATTTTAATGTATTGTCGCAAGACAGATCAATAAGGTTCTCTTCTTCCACAGAAGTAAATTCAGGTGGAGCTTTGGATCTGAATGAGTCTTGTATCCATGAAAACTTATCAATCTTACTTACATCTTCATGAAAATATTTTTCAAAACACTCGGTAAGATTTAAAAGATGCTCTTCAAAAACAGATTTTATGCTGTCAGAAAGTTCAATTTCACTTGAAGTTGCAAACTGCTGCAAGCAGGGGAAACAATCTTGGTCAGGATCTTTTATTTATCTTTTCCACAGGTCTAATTTTTTTATGAAAGACAAAAAATTTTCGGCCAGCTTCAGAATATGCATTTTCACACCCTGTAGAGAGAGATTCAGCGTATTTAACTTTTTAAAGATATCACACAAGTATGCAAGCTTCACCAAAAAATCCTCATTTATGAACAGTTCTGCATGCTGATGTTTCTCTTCTTCAAGAAAAAGATATATTTCTTCGCGTAAATAAAATATACTTCCAGTACATTGACTCGAGTGAGCCATCTCGATCCCATGTCCTCACACAATTTTTTGAAAAACCTAGCTTTCATTGGTCGAGTTTTAATAAAATTTACGACATTTACTACGTACTCTAAAACCATATTTAGTGGAATACTCAAGTTATTTAATGCGAGAGCTTCTTTGTGAATGATACAATGTGTTCACAATGAAAGTGGGGCTTTTTTACGAATAAGAGCTTGTAACCCACTGTAACAACCAGATATTGAACGGCCACCATCTGTACAAATACCAATGCATTTTGCCCACTCCAATTTATTATCATTCATAAATGAATCTAGGATCTCAAACAAGTCTTGAGCTTTTGTACTTGCATTAATACTTTTACAAAAAAGATCTATAATATCAATACCGTCTACGAACCGAAAATAGCAAATTAAATGCGCATCCTTATTATTATCCACTGCTTCATCTAATTGCAGCCCAAATTCATTTTCTTTTTATTTTTTCAATATTGAGATCTTCCGCCATATGTTGGATTCTTCGACTAATAGTGTTGTCAGACAAAGGAACCTTTGAAAGTGCTTTTCCCGCCGACTCACCAATCATAATGTTCACTAAATCAACTGCAGCAGGTAGAATTAGCTCCTCTGCGATGGTGTGCGGTTTTTTTTACATTGCGCGATTCTATATGCTACCTTATATGACACCAGCAAAGCGTTACTTGAAAAATACCTGTTTGGTGTTTTAATTCTTTCGCCTTCCTATCAAAAAAAAAAAAACTTGAGGTTTACCAATCATATCATGATGATTGGTTTCTATGTGCCTTTTGAGCTTACTTGAATTCATGCACTCAGGTGCCAAAACTTTGAGGCACAATACGCACTGCGGTCTCTGTTCGCCCCTAACATCAATGGCTATAAAGCCAAAATTCAAATAAGCTTCATCATATTTACGGTATTTCCGTTTTCTCAATTCACCACTTGTCCCTCCCACTATCTCTTCATTTTCACTACGACGCTTATTATCCATTTTTTTTATAAAGATCACACCAATATTTAAAATTTTAAATGATAAAAGTCTTAAAAGAGATACCACTTCGCAACCCATTTTGTTCACTAGTTACTAGTGGCTAGTATTTATTATCCAACTAAATAAATATAACTGTAATTCATCTGACACACACCATATTAAAGAGAATATCATTCACAGACTGACTGTTGCTAGATTATACCAAGAGATTATAATTATGAGTCTTAAAACTGAACCCCCAAAGTTATGGTACCTTAGACGTAAGATGCTCAAAGAAATTATAGATATATTTGAATGAGTATAGATATATATATATATATATATATATATATATATATATATATAGATAGAAAGAGTGGCGTGTAGAGAGAGAGTGTATATATCTGTGTGTATATATATTAATATATCAGTGGCGCTCGTGAACCGAAAACATGGGGAGGCACTTCAAAATAATGTAATAAATATATAGAGAGATAGATATATATAGTGTGATATGTATATCTATTAAAGTATATATATATATATATATATATATATATATATATATATATATAGAGTTATATATATATATATATATATATATATATATATATATATATATATATATATATATATATATATATATATATATATAAGATATATATATATATATATATAAATCACAAAATATATATATATATATAAATATATGGAGAGTGTAGTATATATATATATGGTATATATATATATGCGAATATGGAATACAAATGCATGTAAAGCACTACCAACTATAACTATTTCTTGAAATGAAGATCAATTCTTTCCTTTTCTTCTGCGAACTTATTTATAATATTTTCATACCAGGATGGATGATTTGATAACTTAATTAAAAGTTCTGTTTCTATGGAAAGTAAGGCCAAATTTGACAGTCTGCCCTGACTCATCGTGCTTCGGAGGGATGTCTTTATACGATTTAGGCAAGAAAAACTTCTTTCAACAGATGCCGTTGTTGCTGGAATTGTGGCGATCAGACTAAAAAGTCTATAAGATTCAGGAAACCCATTTTGTGAATCATTCTCTACGATGGTTTTTAAAATAGTTTGAATGTCCTTGTTCCGAAAGAGATTAGCATTTGTTTGGTCATAAATCACGGTTAATTCATTACACAAAAATGATCTGTCAAAAATGATACCATATTTGCCATTAAAGAATCTAAAGCTTCTTCAGGAAACTTGCTTTGGAAGCTAGAGAATTTTATTCCCTAACTGTAGGAATTTATGGCCGATAAATTTGAGAGTCTTGCCCTCACCTGAATGATGATATCAATTATTCATAAAGGTTTCTCTTATAATGGTTTGACAATACTGATTCTTCTTCTTCTTCTTCTACATATTATGAAGGTTATTATTATTTGTTATATACATATATACATATATTATTATTATTATATTTTTTTCTATATATATATATATATATATATATATATATATATATATATATATATATATATATATATATATATATATATATATTTTTTTTATGTTTTATATATATATATATATATATATATATATATATATATATATATATATTATATATATATATATATATATATATATATATATAGATATATATGTATATATATATATATATATATATATATATATATATATATGTATATATATATATATATAAGAGTGAGTATATATATATATATATATATATATATATATATATATATATATATATATATATATATATATATATATATATATATATATATATATATATATATATTAAATAAGATTTTTTTTTATTTAATTTAAAAAAAATAGTTTTCTTTATTTTATTTTGTTTCACATATTTATTGCAAACTGGCAACTCTATTTATGAGAAGTGTTGCCAATTTTGGGAGGAGTCATTTTATGACGTTTTCGAGAGGAGGCTTTGTGGAAAAATCCTCAAAATAGACAAAATAAGAATAAGGTTTCTTTTACGTTACCAGTGTTTTGAAAGTATTATAATTACGCTCTCGAGGCACAAATCGAAATTCCTCCAGTCAATGATCCTTATGAAAAATAATGTTTCGGAAGGAAATAAATGATTTTAATGTAAAATTAGCGTCATTGTAAAACATTTTAAACATTATTTTAAAAGTAATAAATAGTAATTTGAATTATTTTCTTACATTAGTTGCTTTTACTTTTTTTTAGAGGAGGCCCGGCCTCCTGTGCTTCCTCTGTAAAACCGCGCCTGAATTATATATATATATATTGAACATATATATACATATAAATAGTTAAATATATATATATATTATATTATATGTTATATATATATATATATATATATATATATCTAGACTTAAGATCTTGGCACTATAAAGATATCATCACTAGATTTAATACTTATTTTTCTGAGCAATAATTTCCTTGAACTGAGAAGACATTTCGTTAGAGCGCGGCATCCGCAAATATAACTCGCGGCACCCCAGGGTGCCGCGGCACACAGTTTGAAAACCACTGTCCTAGTGTATTAAAAATATAAAAAATTATGATGTAATTTTTTATTTTTGCGCATAATATATATGAAATAATAATAATAATAATAATAATAATAATAATAATAATAATAATAATAATAATAATAATAATAATAATAATAATAATAATAATAATATAATATTCAACAACAATATTTTGCTAGACTATTGATAGATAGATGCTAATGAACCTATTATTTTGTATTTATGCGCAAAAAATAATAATAATAATAATAATAATAATAATAATAATAATAATAATAATAATAATAATAATAATAATAATAATAATAATAATAATAATAATAATAATAATAATAATAACGACAACAGAAATAGTTTTTAAGATTTTAAAGCACAAAAGGAAATATGAATTTATGTATCATACGTTAAATATTGTTTAAATAATAACATTAATAATGAAATAAATAATATTTAATCTGGGATGTGGAGTTCTAAAAAATTAAATAAAATTATATACCTTTTCCTCTTAATCTTTTCAATTAGCAAAATCTAAAAATACAGATAAAACTTGGTCAATCAATATCAAAATACTGTTTTATGGAATGACCTCTACTGAATGGTGACTTATACTGAATGGAATGAACTTAGTAGTATAGGGTGTCACTTCGGCAGCAGGCAAACATTCGGAACTAGACCAATGTTTTTGGTACTTTTTAGTGCTTTATACGTTTTTGACGCTTGAAGGCCCCGGAACCCGTTTCCGAGGTCGACGACGCGTTTCGACCAAGTCATGTCAGCAGCTGACTTGATCATAAACGCCACGTCGATAATTGAATAATTTATTCCTTTTATTTATTAAAATGATTTTAATCATAGATTTTAATACCTAGGTTATTCTTTTCTAAGGTCGGTGTGGCCGTTTTTGAGGTCAGGATGAACTTTTTCTGAGTTTTTAGGAAGGTTAGGAATAAGTCTTATGAGCAACACTTTCACCCTCAATTAAGAGAACTTCTAGTTAAAGTATCTCCTCAAACTTACTACCCCAACAGCTGGTGTTATCATCTTGCCTGAGCCGTAGTTGCCGATCCCCACTAATTAGGATATGGTTGTAGATAGGCGGAAAATAAATAGTCGACAGGCCTCGGAGGAGGAATCGGAATTAGAAAAGAGGACAGAGCCTGAGTTGACTCTTGTGCCGGAGACTTGAGCCGGAGCCGGAGCCGGAGCTGGAGCCGGAGACAGAAGAAATGCGTGGAATGCATAGCTGAAAAAGATGGAGGAAGGATGAAGAAGGAATAAGAGGAAGTCTCATGTGTCGGGGCAAATGAGCCATTCCCGGAGCTGGTACTGGATCCTGTGTGGTGTTGAGATATCAAACATTCGCTTAACAACACAATATTGACGTAAATATAGTTTCGGAACCCTCAAAGGTGTCTGTGGGCCCCCAGAAGGGAGTCCCAGACGTAAAGCCCAGAGTGCATAGCAGAAAAAGAAAAGCACAGAGTGCATAAGAGATGAAGATGAAGGAACGATAACGAAGGATGAGGATTCCAGGGGAATGCGAAATGATAACGTCCCCACATAAGTATATATGTTATCTACGTCACACATAAATATTACGCAATCTTAGTAAGCTCATGGGTTGCCAATCAGAGAGCTGTATTTCTATGACGTCACTGACGGCCAATGAGAGCCAAGGAATGACGTCATCATATTGATGATGTAATATTTTGCTATTTTGGAGATGAGGTCAAATTACCTCCACCTACCCCTTAGGGAGTGTAAGCGGGTAACTAAGGTCTCAGCATTTTGGGGATGAGGCTATTAGTAAGGAGGAGGTAATGGGTAGAGTGAGAAAGTTGAAGAATGGTAAATCTGCAGGTATAGATGAAATCACTGATGAAATGATCAAGAAGAACAGAAGCGAGATGGTGATTGATATGATTTGAAAGTAGTGTAACAAAGCGTTTATGGAGGGTTTAGTTCCGAGGGATTGGAGGAGAGCAGTAATAGTACCTTTATATAAGGGTAAGGTGGTAAGGGGGATAATTGTAACTGTAGGAATTATAGGGGAATTAGTTTTTTGAGTGTTGTAGGGAAGATATATGCAAATATTTTGGTAGAAAGAATGCGTCGAGTGACTGAGGGACTGATTGGTGAAGAACAAGGTGCGTTTAGAAGTGGTAGAGGATGTGTAGATCAAATATTTGCAATGAAGCAAATGATTGAGAAATGAGAGAGAAGAAGAAAAAATTATATTTGGGTTTTATGGATTTGCAATAGGCGTATGATAGGATTAATAGGGAAGCTCTATGGCAGGTGTTAGTGATATATGATGTTGGTGGTAGGCTTCTGAATGGAATCAAAAATATGTATGACGATAGAGAAACGTTTATAAGAATAAATGGACTTGAAAGTGATTGGCTTAATATTAATAGATAAGTGAGGCAGGGATGTGTTTTGTCTCCTTGATTATTCAATTTGTATATGGATAGGGTTATGAAAGAGTTAGAGGTGGTGTTGGCAAGGAAAGGTGTTAGAATGATGGAGAATGGAAGAGAGTGGAAGGTGCCCTACCTATTATATGCGGATGATTTGGTTTTGTGTGGCTAATCTGAAAAGAGTTTGAGAGGATTGGTGGAGTGATTTGGCAGGGGTTTGAAAGTAAACGTAGATTAGCGTAAGGTTATGATTGTGAGTGAGGACAGTCCTCGGTGTGAAGTTATGTTAGATGGTGAGCAACTTTAATAAGTGTATGAGTTTAAATATTTAGGATATATGTTGGATGAAAAAGGAACGGATGATGTAGAGTGTAGTAGGAAAGTTATGAATGGTAGGAAGGTGCAATTAAATCCTTGGTGGATGTAAGGGGACTAAGTCTTGAGTGCGCTGGGGTCTTACATGAGGGTATGTTGTTACCTGTGCTAATGTATAGTAATGTAACTATGCTTTGGAATAAGAGGTAGATCTAAAGTAGAATGTGCTCAGATGAACAATCTTAGGGGTATGTTAGTTGTGAGAAGAATTTATAAAGTGAGGAACGAAGGAATTAGGGAGTTGTTTGGTGTGAAGAAAGTAGTAAATGAAAGAATAAATGAAAGTACATTGAGATGGTTTGGTCATGTGGAATGAATGGATGATAGTGGTTGGTTAAGAGGATGTAAAGTGATGAGTGTGCTTTGAATCGACTGGCTGGGATATCGAAGAAAAAGTGGATCGAGTCAGTAAAGGAATTCCTGGAGCAGAAGAATGTGAGTTTGACAGAGACGAGAAGAAAGGTGCATAATAGGAGTGAATTGCGGGGTTTTGTGAGGGGGTATGGTTGTGGCCCACCTCGGCCAAGGGATGAACCCTACATTGACGAAATGCCATAGTAAGGGTCTATCGTGGTCCTTTGAAGCTCTAGGGTGCATATTTTTCACTGCGACGGGTTCTGACTAAAAGGTATAAAGTGGGCGGTAAGGCTGGGCTTTCTTTTCGACTTGAGTCATATTCTTCTACTACTTTTCTGTTTCCAGTGCATGCATATTTGGGGGTTGATTCGTGAATGCAACTTACCCTATAATATTTTGATATCTCTGTTGTATAAACTAAGAATAAATAAATGCTACTTTGAGTTATATATCGTTTTTCCTACTTTGTGTAACCGAGAATGATTATATTCACCAATTTGTTATATAGGAATTGGTAAGTTTGTAAAATATCATTATCCTGGTCACCAAATCAAAGTTTGGAGGAAATATTAGCCATTTTACATGCCTTTTAGGTATAAGAAAATAAGAAATTACAGTTTTTGTTAAAAAAAAAATATATGTTACATAGTGTTATCAATTAATAGTAACCGTATAAATTAATAAGCTCTTTGTGTTAAGTTTCTTATTTTGTGCAACATATGGTGATTGTAATAGGGATCATCTATGTCAGTGGTGCCCAACCTTTAGTCTATCGCGAGCAAATTAAGAATATAAAAAATTTAGGCGAGCCACACATAGGACGACGACCACTAATACATAATTTATATATATATATATATATATATATATATATATATATATATATATATATATATATATATATATATATATATATATATATATATAAAAAAAAACAATATATATATATATATATAGGCAGGCATGTCACAATTCACGTGTATCTTTTCCAAAGGAGGGGGAAAACAAAAAAACAAAAAAGAATGAAAAACAAAACAAAAAGGAAAGTAAATTCACCCAGTCCCTTGTCTAACGCAATTCCCTCAGGTGGGCGCAGACGCGAGACTTAAAGAGAGGAAGATTGAATACTGCAGGAAAATGGATGAAGGCAATTAGTTCAACAAAACAGATGTTGCTGGAAAGAAGGAGGCACCACAACGAGTAAACCTTGAGTCTCCAATATTCACACAATACTCATGGAGAGTAAGGCACCTCTTGTTTTACGAGGGCGACGCAGTAGTGACGCGAGCACCTGCCGTTGTAAAACCTATAGAAAAGAGATTATGCACCAATATCACCTCGCAGAGAAAGAGGGTCAAGGGAATTTAGAAAGTATTGGACAGTTTATTAGTTTCTTAGTCTTAGCCTCAACACCATCCAAAAGGAGGGTGGAACCAGATCCACCCCAAATGTGACAACATTATTCCAAACAAGGGACGAATAAGACTTATATAACTGGAGTAATTGAGCAAAAGAAAATCACGCAATCTGAACAGAATTCCCAGTCATGATCATCGTGAAAACTGATTTGACAGAGGCCCCAAGACACCACTATTTATGTTCAGCCCAAGAATATTTATGTTGTTTACAGATGAGACATTAGAGCCAACAGCTGGAGCAGGTGCTGAGAGGCAAGTAGAGAGGGATATATAGTTAGTTGAGTTTGTGAGTTTAACTCTGCAGAATGCAAGTAGCCCACTCAGAGAAATCACACCCCAATATCAGAATGAGTTTAAAACGTAGACGAGAGGCAACTCTGACATGGTAAATATGGATACTACTGAAATGTAGAGAATGGAGGGAGCTGACCAGCAGCATAAGAGTGAATTTGTTAGAGGTCCAAAGAAGAATCGTTAAACAGCAGAATAAAGGTGGAGATAAAATATAAACCTGAGAATAATCAATAATTAACATAAAAGGAGGAAAGATATAAGCTGCACTCAAAACAAGATTTAAAGAAACGAATTGTTAGGAACCTAGATTGGGCAGTAAGCAAAGCGAATGGGAAGGAACTGTGCTGAAGGTAGCTTAGAGAGGCGATGTGTGTCACACCCCGGTCAGGAAGCTCAGGATATGTCAAGATGCTACTACACAAGACCCATAGTCCCTATGCAGAAGACCATAGATCAATGATATATATATATATATATATATATGTATATATATATATATATATATATATATATATATATATATATATATATATATATATATATATATATATATATATATATATATATATATATATATATATATATAATTTCTAAAACCATTTAATTTTTATAACGATGGAATTCTAAATATGAGTCGTAAGTAACATTAGAACGGTATGGAGTTATGTTGCCTATACATTGCTTTAACACTGACTTATGTAATTAATAGCTGTGATCAAACGCGAATAAATTTCACTTTATAAGAAACCCTGATGGATCATCCTTCTATCCCATTAAAATTTACCATTCTCTAACATCCTACGTCACTGTTCCTTATTCTCTTCATGCACTCATGCTTTTTCTTCTTCCACAAGACTCTCAGCTTCTGTCTGGGGACTCTTCTGGGACTCAGACGACCCTAGGGTTTTGAAACCAAATTGAATTATTGTACGGGTTCATAAACATATTCTGGACGTTAATATTTTGTTTTGTTAATGTTTGATGAATTAACACCACCGGCCCAAACATCTCCAAATGACTCATTTGCCCTGACACGTGAGACATCTTCTTATTCTCTTATTCTTCCCCACTTTAAGGCACTCATGCATTTCTTCTGGCTCCGGCATATGAGTCAACCCAGACTCCGTCCTCTTCACCTGATCCTTCCACCGAGGCCTCTGTCACACGAATACGCCACAACACTTTGTTAGTGGTGCACGGCAACCCACCTGAACGAACGGTAGTGGCAACCGCACCCAGGCAATATTTAAAACCACCAGCGTTGGTGTAGCAAGTTTGATATGACAGAACTGTAAACTGGGTAATTGAGGTGCGCTGTTTGATAAGACTTGTTTTCTAGCCATCTCAAAATTGCGAAAATGGTCATCTGACTTCAAAACGGTCTCACCAACCTTAGAAACCCTAACTTTGACACATCAAGTGTTGTGATGAAATTTCAGCAAGTGCCGACATGACTTGGAATTTCATGTCGTTCGGAAGCCCAGACCCTCTGGATGACGGCCTTCGACAGACCTTTAGAACGCGTCGCTGTTATTAGCCGTCCGATAGCCTTAATCAAGCCCAGCCACAGATATGACTTAGTCGATCGCGTCACTGACCAGAACGAGTTCCCTGGCCTTAAACCCTAATTGACGCTTCACGAATAAAAAACATAAGGAATCAAAGAGGTACCACTTAGAGGCACTAAAACGCTGGTCTAGCACCGAATGTTCGATGCTGCCGAATGTTCACACCCTATACTACTAACCTTTACTGATACAATATTCTCAATTTCCATTCATTTGCCTTCACTATGAATACTGTTTATGAATGTAATCTCAATGAATGAATGACCTTATACTTAACGGAATGACCTTTACTGATACAATATTCTTAATTTCCACTTATCTGTTCTATATTTGGAAATCTGTTTAAAGTTTTCACATAATTATATTGAAAATCCAGCAAGCTTTATATTCAACTATCAAAACGAATTTGTCGTCTTCACAAGATCCTCAAATGTCCCGTATGCAGGTATTAACTTGGGGAAAATGGCTAGAAAAACACGTTGCATGAAGAAAAATATCTAGGCACGTTTCAAACTACTGAACTCTAAATTTAACTAAGTTTGAGTGCGAATACAAGCCCCCAAATTTTGTCTGGGTCCTCTCTCTTATGTCACTCATCAGAGGATATATATATATAAGAGTATATATATATATATATATATATATATAGCAGTTATAAATATATATATATATATATATATATATATATATATATATATATATATATATATATATATATATATATATAAACTGAGATTGCAATAGATCTTCCTCTGACGAGTGATTTATAGAACCTAATATTTACTGTAAAACATCAAAACAAAAAACTGAGCTCTTATTCACTTTTGCCTATAATCTTTTTGCTTCTGCAATGGGTAGTAATGATAAGGAATAAATAGCCAGAAACCAGATAAATTGGTTTATAAATGCAAATGACAAATATAAATCACTTTTCTCTAAACGTCTTGAATGCCCTAATCTGTTTTACAACTATTTTACTTACATAAATAAAATTCATTATGGATTTATAAACACCTTAAACAGACTGCAAAATTTTTTGTACAAACACATGTTCTATGACTATGACAAATGTGAGATCAACATTCACGTATTACGTTCGGCAAATGAAGAAAAATACATAAATAGTATAGTAGTCTTTAGAGATTTGAAAATAATAAGAATAAAAATTTCTTTAAATATGCTGATTTCTCTTTTATAGATTAAAACGCCTGAATAGAAAATGATTTAAAACCTGTCTGATGACGCGGCGTTTTCTTTATCGATCAACGATGATGTCATCTTATCAAACAGACTCTGCCAGCTCAGTCAAAGAACTGAGGGCATCTTTTCACCTGGCATTACAAATGCTATCGTTTTTGAAAATATAAGTCTATTATATTATGAATATAATATAATAAGTGTCTTAATGCATGGCTCACTGAATGAGGTTATGTTTTATCAGTTCTCTGGTTATTAGTACTGACAAAGATTAGCCCAAATGCAGAGACCTGATATGGTTGTTGGTGAAACGCTGAAAAGCCAAAGAAAATCTCTATAGAACGTTATTAAAATATTATTTAAATGATTAAAGGGAATATAATATTTTATAAATATGAGCTTTATTATTCATTCATAAAATATAGCATATAATAAATGAAAAGAATGTTTCATAGAAAAATTCTAAAGGCTTTAAACTTTCACTTTAATATATTTACGATAGCAATAATATATAATGAGAGAGATATGATATATATATATATATATATATATATATATATAGAAAGATAGATATATATATGAGTATATATATATATGATATATATACATATATACATATATATATAACTATTGCAATAATAATTAATATATATATATATATATATATATATAGAGATAAATATATATAGATGGATATATATATATATATATATATATATATAGATGAGATTGAGATGACATATATAGAAAAACATATAAATATCTCTGTTGTTTTGTTTTTATTCCAAAATGTTTTTAATTTTGATATTAGATATCTCGGGTATAACATTTTTGTAGTCGTACAAAAGTGGATGTGTAACCGCATATTTCAATACCGGATCTGCGCACTCGTTTCGAGAAGTAAATTCCTTTAACTATTAATAAAAATTTTATAAATACGTATTTTAAGGTCTTTTTCTTAATATATTATATATATAGATATATATACATATTATATATATATATATATATATATATATATATATATATATATATATATATATATATATATATATATATATATATATATATATATATATATATATATATAAACAGTAGAAAGTACGAAAAAAAAAATTAAACCTCTTCCTACCTCCCTTTCTGTAAATCTTTTTCGTCTTCCACACTCTATTAGACTATTTCTTTTGTATTCGTTACAGAAACGTTTGCCTCTAGTTTCATTCTAGATGATACCGACTCCAGCCCTCCCTTCCCCACCTTCCTGCAAACTCATTTATTCTTAGCATTTCTTTTGTAGATTTAACACTTGCTCTGTCTGAACTTAATATTATGGTTTCAGGTCTTAATCGTACTTCCAGTTTGATTCTGAAAATGTATACATTTGAGTGTGCCAATATAGCTCGACTTTGAACTTTAATCCCTGTTATCCAGCCTATTCAGAAGGAAAGATTCCACTCAGTCTCTATCTACCGTAAGATTATCCTACCACTGTTTTAACTATAGTTTTGGGGACTATTTATAACAGAAACGTTTGTAACATCTTTTAATCATATAGGCTTACTCTGTTCTTTTGGCACCTGATACCTTTTTTATGAGAAGCACTCGACTCGACTGAAGATTCTTTCCCTTTTCCTTGACTGCAGTTTCTCAGCTCTTCGCTGTTTTGGTAAAGACTTTGCAATATCATTAAGCAATTTGACATCTCCCTTTTGTTATCTATAAGCAACCTTATTTGATATTTTTATTGGATATTATTATTGGATATTTTTGCAAATAGTATATAGCAGGTCACCAATCATCATATATACTTTGATAGTGATGTTTATTAAGGGTTTTATACTATCTTTATCCTCCTCTCTACTATTTATTAATAGTATTTATTTATTAATATCCAATTTCTTTGTTAATACCTCCACTCTACTGCTGATGTCTTAACTTTGCATTGCTATTTTCGATTGGGAAAAAAAAAGTCTTTCTAATCATAAAATAATATGAGAGCGATCTTTTCAAGCATATATTAAAAATATAATCGGAGCTGAGAAAACATGTTTTCAATCATTCAATAACTCAATCATCTTATCAAATAGCTTAACAAAATATTATCACACACATCTTTTTCTGTAAACAGGGCAACTACTTTCTGATTTGAGAAGAGCTTGTGTGACTCGTTCTTTCAGGTAGTCTTTTTCTTTATCTTTCCTGCTCCCTAATTTCAAGATTAACCTCTATGATAAGATCTTCATATGCTCTTTTGCAGAAGTCCGAAATACTTTTCCTTCCATTTTTTGTCTAATTAAAGCGTCATACTTGGAGATGTATCTGCCTTTGATTTGTGATATCATACTGTTTTTTCTTTCTCAAGTGGGCATCATGCAGACATCTAACATTTTTCAACCATATACCGTATATAGAGGAGAGAGATATATATATATATATATATATATATGAGTAGTGAGATGGATATATATAGATGGAGATATGGAGATAGATATATATATGTATATGCATATATATATATATGAGAGATATATAGGAGGCATATATATATATATATATATATATTATATATAGATATATATATATATATATATATATATATATATATATATATATATATATATACAAAGGTGGGCATTAACGCGTTAAAACGTTAATCCGTTAATTAACTCTTTATTTTTTTTCGTTAACTTTAACGTTTGCTAATTTTAAAAAGAAGTAATGAATTTATAATATATTGATTTGTAGAACAGCCGCACGAGTTAAAATTTTCCTCACATCCGCGAACTGTTACCTTTAACATGAGTTTCAAAATATTTTTCTTATCAGATTTAAACTGTATTAGATTCGATTTCGATAACAATGTTTCCTTTTTTTACAAAATTTCCTAAACGCTCCTCTAATGGTCTCAAAATAATATTTTACATCGTATTATTATCCTGTTTTAAATAATGACGTTTTTTATGCTGTGGCTATCTATTTTTATTGGTTCCACAGTGAAAAAGATAGTGACTGCTGCCCGTTCAATGAGTCATTAACCTTTCTGTTTGTTACTGAACTATTTTTTGTGACTAGTGAAAATATAAGAAGTAGGCCTAATAAGCGTTGTAATTTATAAAAATAGATATACTACTATCAAAATAATCAGCACCACATATGATAACATCACTGGCAGGAATAAAGGCCCTAACCCCATGTGAAACTCTAATGAACACAAACTGACAACAAGGTGAACATAATCACTCACAAAAGAATTGCTGCAATATTAAATAAACCCAAGATAATTTAAGAAGAAAACATGAAACCACGTAATTCATACTCACAGAGGGTGGTGGTTATGTCAAAGAAGTAATCGAGCGAGGGATCATTTATACGAAGCACTTGATAACATGAGAGATAAAAACAACCTGCCAGAGATTGTGTGTAGATAATACCACCAAATGCCGATGACACGGGGCATCAAGTGCATCATTTTGATGGTTTTGGTAGTGCATGCAATGATTAATTTGGGCACCCAATGGTACCAAGAAACTGACACATGATCATTGGCGAGGGCAGAGCTGGCACGTGTATACTTGGCTAAAAAGGACTGATTTGCATGCGTTTGCGTGCATTACGAGAGCGCTCCACACAACGGCACATCTGCAGATACAGCTGGTGGAGGTACACGACACCAGGGTGATGACAATACAGTGCGTCGATGCCTTTGCAGCATGATAATTACTGGTCCTGAGCACGCCATAGTCCACCGCAACAATCACGGCACATCGAAGGTGCGGACTGGTATTTTCTCCTCTACACACCATTGGACTGTCGACGATTGGGCAAAGGTGCTTTACGGACGAGTTGGAGAGTGTCTCTGGGCGCTCGGACATGAAGAGAGATCGACTATAGATGTGGAGAGGCCGGCGGTGCAATGTGCCGCAGCAGCCGCCATGGGGTGGGTTTGTTATGGCCTGAGATGCATCTTTATCGGGGTCATTTGAAAGGGCATGACTTTGATGAAGGCACTCACAGCCAGGCATTTATCACAGACTTCCTCGAACCATATGTCGTGCCATATGCCCCCTTCGGCTCTTTCATCCTAATGCATGATAATGCAAGACCACACAAGGCCCACTGCGCAATCGACTTACCTTAGGAAGTGTTTCAAATTGCGGCGTTGGAGTGGCCAGCACATAGTCCGGACCTCAAACCCCACCAACATTTTTGGGATGGTCCTGAACGCTGGTCCGACAGCTGCAACCCCTTACACGGACCTTCCTGAACCAGCGAACACAGAATACGGCGGGATCAAATCACTGTCCAGACATTCACCCACCACTGAGAGACGCGGCACGTAGCCTGTGGCAGTCATCCGCAGCCAGAGGGGGTCACAATGGTGATGACAGACCAACACCAACAAAATGTTTCCGCCATATTTCGCAACATTGTGGTTATAGTGGCTGAACCTGAATCCACTGTGACCTCGGCTGCAGAACTTTGGCCTCACTTCACCCAAACTTATACTGTGGGAGTGAATCCACCATGTTTAATGTCATTGTCGAACAAAGTGTCTTCGCGTTCTTCAACCTTTTCTACCCTTCCTTCGCCACGTACCCTTGTGGTGCGTTAATTTTGACGAGTGGTATACATATTTGTATTAAAATTGTAAGTTGGTATATCCTATTATTTTTACAATAATATACTATTAAGTATTAATTAGCATTAGGCTTGAAGTATTCTTTGCAAGCAAAAGACTACTAGTTAAAGTCGTAAATTATTTAAGTTCGATATCTGCATACTTCAGCTATTAATACGGTTAGACTATTATTATTATTATTATTATTACATATTATTATTACGGATACATTACGTATATTATTTATACGGCTATTATGACATTACACACATGATTTATTATTACACTACATATTACATTATTTATTATTATTATTATTATTATTATTATTATTATTATTATTATTATTATTATTATTATTATTATTATTATTATTATTATTATTATTATTATTATTATTATTACATACGAAGGTTAGATGCATGGCGATGATACACATGTATTATTACACATACATATTATTGATATATTATTATTATTATTATTATTGATGTTTACATATTATTATTATTATAAGATTATTATTATTACATATATTATTATTATTATATACATATTGATTTCTATGATATTATTATTATGTATTATTATTATTATTATTATTATTATTATTATTATTATTATTTTTAATATTATTATTATTATTACATACTCTTTGCAGTCTTACAATATTTCGTGGTAAATCATGAAAAATTATTACTTATCTTTACATTTGGAGACAGCTAACGTTAAACGACGGAACGTTAACTCGTTACTTTGCCGATAACGCTTAATGATTAATCGTTAATTTTTTGTTAACGATTAATCATTAAACAAAACCCAAAGCTTCACTCACCTGCAAATACTAAGACTGAGATAATATCAAGATCAATGAACAAAATAACTGCACGACGTTGTCTACACACAGGAAAATGATCATTGATTTAGTAAACTAACTTTCTTGCAAACATATTAAAATAAATGCTACGACGAATCATTCCCAATAAACAAAAAATTGGTGTTAAAAGAATTCAAACCCATGGCTAACACCAGCTCTGCTAAACTCAATCAGCCAAAAACATAAACTCTATGAACTATAAAAACAAAATTATACCTTTCCAAGTGTATAACACATATGATAAACAATTAAAGGCAGTTATTAAGAAAGCAAAGAGAAAACACTACTTAAGCAAATTCCAGGATTGAAGAAGATCTTCAAAGCTAATGGGGCTTGACTCAGTCAACTAATCAACAATAATAAAAACCCTAATATATAAAAGAGTTGAATATAAATAATCAGCACAAACCACTGCAAAGATAACGTGATTTGACTTGAACGGGTGATACTGAAACTGGTAAACAAATCATGAGAGACACACCCCTAGCTTCAACATCATCGAAACTTCTTCCTGACTACTGAGTCTCCTTCTCACCACATCACAGACTCTGAAACAACGCCGGATTAAAAACAAAAATGATGTTCATATCATACCCATCCAATATCCTAAATCCTGCTGTCACAACAGCCACCTTGTAAAACACTTATGGTTCAATGAGTCATTTGACAGGAGTTTTCCAAATATTAAGATAGAGCAAAGTGATCCCTATACTCAAAAAGAAGATCTATCCTTAGTAAAAATTATATAACTGTAATAGCTATCACAAATAGATTAAATATTATATATGCACTCTTTCTAACCTACACAGAACATTTGAGACTTGGTTAATATCAGTGGATTCACAATTTGGATTTCTCTTAGAAAAGGACGTTCAACTGCTGATGCCCTCATTTGCTTCCGAAAAACCTTACAGAAATATAGAAAATAAAGACTCCTCCCTTTTATTATTATTAGATTTCACAAAGCTTTGACATGATGATCATGACATACTGCTAAGTAAAATGAACAAAATGGGTTTTGAGGGAACAACCATAATGGTTTAAAGCACTGAAGATAGATCTAACATGCAAAACTAAAGAACACCAGAAACACTAAATATTAACCTATGTACCTCAGGTCTCAATTCCTTGACCATTTTATTTACCTTTTACAAATGACTGTTCAACTCACGCCAGCACTATTTAAGGAGACACACCTCCAAGATAAATGACAAAGATGCTGATCTTATCTGTAAAGGAGGACTAACACAACAAAAAGATGAAAATGTATAGAGTGAAGGGATGAAAGTTTTAAATTTAAGTAAAAACATCTTACATTATTTTTAGCAACAAACAAATTAATTGATTAAATAAAATTAACATGCAGAACTGAATAGCTACAATGCTAAAATACTGGGAATAATAATCGATGAAAAGCTGACGTTTAAAGATCATATTAACAACCTAGTTAGCAGACTGTCGAGATACATGTATATGCTAATAAAATTAAAAATATTGTAACTCTTTCCATTCTTAGAAAATATATTTAAAATTAATATAATCCTACTCTGACTTAATTTATCTTCCAATCAATACATCAGTATAACTCTGGCATCCAACTCTGTAATTGTAATCCAGAAGCGATTTATTCGTCTCAATTAGCAATACAAGACTTTTACAGCCATACACAACCACATTCAAAAACCTAAGATATTAGTTTAAAGACTGCTAAATATACTACCCTGAAAGAGATGACAAATTATCTATAACAATGTATGTGAATTCTTGCTCTTCGCAAACTTTAATTTAAACCAAGAAGTGCTAAGCAAACGCAACAATTTAAAACATCACATAACCCCACCCTTCAGGTAGACCAAAATAAGAAATCCAAAGTGGCATACAAAGCACATAACTCTTGCCAAACCTAATGCCACAGATACTCAAACTATAAAACTCTACCAAATCGTTTACAAAAATAAAAACGTATTATCTAAATAAATAATAATAAATAACTAATCAACTGACAAACCTATAACAGCTATAGCTACTGCCATTTTATTATTATTATTATTATTACTATTACGTATTATTATTATTATTATTATTATTATTATTATGATGATATTATTATTATTATTATTATTATTATTATTTATTATTACACATATATTATTACATATTACATATTACATATTAATATTATTATTTTAATTGTAGTAATTATGGTAAGGTTGTAATTATAATTGTGATTGTAATTATTATTTTTGTAAGTACTATTACAGACACAATATTACTACTATTACTGTCACAATTTGTAATAATATTATTATTATTATTATTATTATTATTATTATTATTGTAATGGTGTGATACATGAAATATATAAAATTATTTTCATTTATTTATTTTAAGGTAATGGCCAAGCATTGCCATTGCAATATTTTTCTGTTATATATATTTGATGTATGCTGCAAGGGCCCAGTTGAAAATATTGTAAATATGTTTGTATTTTAAGTACAAATAACAACCAATGAAAACTCATCTTTTGAAACTTATTTTTGAAAGCTGATTATCAGCTGGTCGTTATTGATAGAGTTTTTATTATTATTTATTTATTATACATATTATTATTATTATTATTATTATTATTATTATTATTATTATTATTATTATTATTATTATTATTATTATTATTATTATTATTATTATTATTATTAATATTTTTAAAGCAATTGAAAGGAAACTACGTCTATTATATATATATATATAAATTGTTTTATATATATATATATATATATATATATATATATATATATATATATATATATATATATATATATTTTTATATATATATATATATATATATATATATATATATATATATATATATATATATATATATATATATATATATATATATAAGAATTTATTGAATAAATATATTTTGTAAATTGTGGCAGCGCAATATCTTCAATTTTTGTTAACTTTTTATATTTTGCTTTTCAACGAAAGATTGTTATTTCTTGAGAATGAGACGATTTTACAAGAAATACCAATCTTGCATTCTTTCTAAATGTCTGGTATATATTTATCTTGATAAATTAATTGATAAATATATACATCATTTTATTTATTGTTTTAAGGACTATGATTGGTTAAAAGGGCGTAATCTAAATTACTGGAAGCCATATAAATAGTAAAATTGTGAATATTTTGTATCTTTTTCGCTTTCATTGTTGCTGTTCCATGTTGTATATAGTTGGTAGCTCTTGACGCCTTATATATCCGATCAATTTATTATTTGTTAGTGTATGTATATTTTGTATCCAAGAAGTGTTTGTTTTATATTTTATTACAAAGTAAATATAATATGTGTTTTAAATGTAATATGGTGATGTAATTTCAATGTGGAAAATTGTGCTATTTATTTTGTAGTAAAGGTAAAGGTATTTAAAGGAGTGTTTTAAAGTAATCTGTGTTTATATTGTGAATATTTTATGCATTGTTATTTCAAAGCATCGTCTGCGTATACGGTTTTGCAAAAGTGCATTATGTCCAAATCGTTGCTAGATATGACTGGCAGGTAAGCTTTTGTATCATTGAAATTTATTTTTTGAAGTGTTGCAAATATTATTTTGTGTCAATAAATATAAAACGTTTATCAGTTTGATATTTATTTTTTAACATATGGTTAATTGTCAAAGTCACAGTTTATTTGTTTATTTAAAAGATTTGCTTAAATCACTAATAGGCAACTCTTTGCATTGTAGTAACAGCTGTTTTTATATACCAGCTGGCCTTACAGTATTTTGTACACACTTAAAAATCGACGTCTTTTGTAAATGTCAAATTCATTTAATTTTCAAGTAAAGATTTTATATCTCATATCAAATCGATCAGTCCGTATATTTTTGTTAATATAATTTCTGTATTTATATCCATTCTTGAACATAAATATTTATGTATATTTTATAGATACATATTTATGGTCGAGGATCTATATAAATTTTAAAGATAAAGCATTTTGTATTTTGTATTGATTGACAGCATAAAATATATCATTGGTATTCAGTACTGTGGTTCTATATTTTCTATGCGCATATATGTAGATATCCAAGGACATCTAACTATATGTTCATGAATTTATAAAACCTAGTTTTGTAAGTACAGTACGTTTTTATTTATTTTTATTTTATTAAAATATTCCTAAATTTACTCCAGTAGTTTCCTTGAGTGTTTCCAAACGTATTTTACTTTCTCATTTATTTGAATTTTCAAGTAGTAATTATTTTAGGTCTTAAAGACATTGTTTTCATGGTCAAAAACATTGATCATAAAACAGGTGAGTTCATTGATAAGGAATAATACTGATTGAACGGTTTTCACATAAGGTAAAAGAACTCGGTCAAACCGTTGTTTCACTTGAAGGGTCTTCAGAGAGATAAGTTGGTGAGTTCTAAGTATAGATTTGTTCTGCAATATTGCACAGGCCGATAGCTCACTTAACAGAAGGCCTGGATACTGTTACAATACAGGTTTGAGAATCTAAAAAGGTGTTAGTTGATTGGATTGTCACGGAGGGCCAATGGTTTTGTTTATCAGTTCGAAGAGTAAGTTTTGACATAGAATTTATTATCTTTTCATCCAGTCGCATTACATTATTAAATGGGTATACCTGTCTCGGGATCTTATTTTATAACCCTTCAGTCATTATTTCATTATCAATGAATAGCTTGTAGTGAATTCATTTTGCTATTTTGTTGAATATTTGAGCGCAAGGTCATTCATTTGTAATTTTGCTAAGACCTGTGCCAGAGTTATTGTGTAAGCATTCTTACTAATATCAACAGTTGGGATATATGTTGATATTGTGTTTTTAACTGTCAATATAGTCGTTTGTACTATTTGTTTTATTGAAGTTGAACATATATCATTTTTTTTGGATATTGGTGAAATAGCAATTTTGCTATTGCAACAATATTGGTTGTTTGGAAACAGAGAAACACTGGAATAATTTTAGAAATATATATTTTATGCTTTTATAAATATATATATTATATATATATATTTAAAAATATATATATATATATATATATATATATAGTTATATATATATTATTATTATTATTATTATTATTGTTATTATAAGATATATATATATATATATATATATATATATATACATATTATTATATATATATTATTATATATATATATATATATATATATATTTATTATTATCGTCGATAGAGTAAAATTTTACTAAAGCTGAGCCGGTAGTACAAAGTGGTTTCGAAATCTCCATTTTCACTTACTTCGTGTTCTGGGGCGAAAACACTGTTTTCCCGCAAGATTTTGTCAAATTTTACTATAGTTTATGTAAACTAGTATATATATATATATATATATATATATATATATATATATATATATATATATATATATATATAGTAGAGTTTGTAAAGAGTATGGTAGTATATATATTTATATATATATATATATATATATATATATATATATATATAGCAGTTATAGCAGCATATATATATATATATATATATATATATATATATCTATATACATTTGTAATTTTGCGGTTTGAAATTGGTTTTCATACGTGTATCAGTGTGAGCCAAATTTCAAAATTTTGGTAGAAAACGTGATTTGTGATTCGTGCGTCAAGAAGTGACTTTGTTAACGAACGGTATATTTTATAATCTGTTTTGGATACAACGATTGTAACAATGGCTACTTCTAATGCCGAGTTTATGGAGATGTGCAAATCCGCGGGTTTTTCGGCTAAGGAACTCGCTGCTGCATTAAAAGATAAGATGGCTCAAGAAACCGCGCTCGGGCAACAAAAGTTAGATAAGGAAGCGGAGATCGAGCAACAAAAGATAGCTGCTGATTTGGAGGAAAAGAAAGTAGCTGCTGCTTTGGAGGAAAAGAAAGTAGCTGCTGCTATAGAAGAGAAAAAGTTAGCGCTTGAAGCAGAGAGAGAGAAAGCTAAGCTTGAAGATGAAAGGGAGAAAGCTAAGATCGAAGCTGAAGCACAAAGAGTTAAGTTTGAGGCGGAAAAAGATGCAAGAGAAGCAGAAGAAAGGATGTTACAGATGAAGCTTGATGCTGAAGATAAACAGCGTCAACATGACGCAGCGATAGCATCACAAAGCACGCAGAGCAGCCACAGCAATTCCTACGCTAGCAAATACCCAAAGTTGAAGCTTCCATTCTTCGATGAAAGGAAAAATGATATCGAAGAATATCTATTAATGTTCGAAAAACAAGCGGAGGCGAACGACATCCCTATGGAGAAGCGAGCATTTGTTTTAGGGTGTTTTCTTACGAGTAAAGCGGTCAGTGTGTTCAACAATATGACTGTTGAAGAGTTGAAGAACTATGAAGGTTTAAAAAGAGCGTTATTAGAAAGGTACGGACTTACTGAAAGTGGGTACTGTGCTAAGTACAAAACCATGAGTCCTACAGAAGATGACAACCCTAGGGTGTATCTACAAAAGATAATTGAAGCTCTTAAAAAATGGATTTCCGCAGCAAATGTAACAATGACACCAGATGATCTTATTGAGTTTTTCTCAGTTGAAGTATCTAAATACTGTCCCAAAAGAACTCGCGACGTACCTAAGGGAAACGAAGAAGAAAATACCGGAAGAGATAATAACTTGTTGAAGGTTATATGGAAGCACATCGTATAAAGTTCGTATCAAATAGTCACACGCGAAGTCACAATCACGCAGACAAAGGTCATAATAACAATAATAATTTTAGATCGAGAGGCGGTGGTTACTCGACGAATAGTAACCATAAAAATAGCAACCAACATACATCTGGAGCAACCAACAATGAAAGCAGGATCGGAAGTGGGAGTGGCGACAGACAGGGTCATCGTCGCAGTAGCAGTGAGCCTAGGGAGGTGATCACGTGCTTTAAGTGTCAAAGGAGAGGGCATCTCGCAAGAGATTGTAGAGTCCCTCCCTATTTCAACACCAGTGGTAGAGGACAAAGCAATTCAGGAAAACAGAAGGAAGAAACAAAGGGCACGGGAGCATCCGGAGTCTTTGATAGCGGCAATAAAGTCCTGAGTGGGTCAGGTGAAGAGCCGAGTCTCCTGAATGAAAAAGAGAAGGTGGAATATGACGAAGTGTCACACCTACCTGTAACGTATGGGACGGTGAATGGCTATCAAGTCAAAACCCTCCGAGATACCGGGTAACGTAGTAGTTGTGCGAGAAAAATTCGTACCGAAGAGGTGTTATGTCGGAGATAACATGAAAATAAGGTTGTTGGACGGTACGGTGATTGAAGCTCCTCTCGCAAGTATTGATGTGGATACCCCTTATTACGTGGGTAAGACAACCGCAGCAGTGCTGCCGGAAGTCGTATATGATTTGGTCATTGGGAATGTTAAAGGAGCATTGCCCTTAAGTCAGCCTGACCTCGCATGGGAGTCGACCGTGTCGAGGGCCTCGTAAAGTAGAGGTCGAGCATAACCGTAGAAGTATGCTGGTCCCCATCGCTGAGAACGCTGAAGAAGATTCACAAGAAGAATCTGATCAAATAAATCATAATTTTGGAATGGCGAGTTTGGAGGTGGAAGAATCTTACAGAGGGAAACCGTCAGTGCCACAATCCTTGGACGTCAATAATAAAGATGTCGAGCCAACCGCGGAGCCATCACTGAATGTGATGATAGGGTCCCAGCGTTCACCTACAGATGAAAAAGTTACAGGAAAAGAAGATGACGTCCCTACAAAACCACTAAGAGATGTTGAAGAAGACACAGGTATAACAGATGTCCAGGTGACATCAGTTGAAGAAAGTACACAGTGGTCTGATGAAACAGATCGTACTTACGGAGATGGTGAGATATTGAGAGGTGATGCAGTCGTTCACATACAAAGTTCTGAAGAGAAGAATGTTGTAGCTGTGGGTGAAGGGGAAATAACCCATGGTGATGAAGTACAAGAACTTATAAACGATCGGGAGACTTTTAAAAGTAAGCAGAAAGACGATGTCACTCTACAGAGGATATGGAGGTCAGTGGAAAAAGGTGAAAACAAGTATATAGTAAAGAATGGTGTACTATTCAAAAGAGTCATGGAAAACCAACAGGAGAGGTTTACTTTGGTGGTACCGAAAGAGTACAGAAGTAGAGTTATGAAGGTGGCACACGATGAAGTCTTCGGTGGTCATCAGGGGGTAAAGAAGACAATGGGTAAAATTACCCAACAGTTCTTCTGGCCAAACATATATTTGGACGTAACTAAACATTGTTACTCGTGTGATATATGCCAGAGAACGTGCCCGAAAGGATCAGTGAAGAAGATACCTCTGTGCCCAATGCCTATCATTGAAGAGCCGTTTCAAAGAGTGATAATCGACCTGATTGGACCAATCTCACCACCATCTTCAGAAGGGCACCAGTATGTCCTAACACTTGTGGATGCCGCCACGCGCTATCCTGAAGCTGTACCTCTGAAGAGCATAACTGCCCAGAAGGTAACAGAAAGTTTGGTATCGATTTTCATGAGGCTGGGAGTGCCTAAGGAAATACTTAGTGACAATGGTAGACAGTTTACATCTGATCTAATGAGGGATGTAACAAAGATGCTTAATATCAAGCAGAAGTTTTCCAGCATCTACCATCCAATGAGTCAAGGCCTCACAGAAAAGTTTAACGGTACCCTGAAAAGAATGCTCAGAAGGATGTGTAGTGAGCAAGTGAGGAAGTGGCATAAATTTATAGAACCACTTTTATTTGCATATAGGGAGGCTCCACAGGATTCCACAGGATTTTCCCCATTCGAGCTCCTGTACGGAAGAACTGTGCGAGGTCCGATGCAAATTTTGCATGAAATTTGGGCAGGAGATATCAATCCTGAAGAGGCAAGGTCAACGTACAGATACGTGTTTGACTTGCAAGAAAGGCTAAACGAAACTCTAAAGTTGGCTAGAGAAAATTTAGCTAAGGCCCAAATTTCGCAGAAAAGGTATTATGACAAGGGCGCAAAGACCAGAAAACTGAAAGTAGGAGACTTAGCTCTCGTTCTACTACCGACTTCAAGCAACAAGATGCTAATGAGATGGGGCGGGCCATACACAGTGGTGGAGTTGTATGGTAAAGACAATTACAAGATCCAAGTTGGTGATGTGATAAAAACTTATCACATCAATCTGTTAAAGAAGTATATTGTGAGAGAGGAGGATGAAGAAGAAGAAGAAGAGATGGGTCAACATCAGGTAAATATAGGCGCTTCGGCAGTGATCCTTGACACTGAGAAACATCACGTTAGTGGAAATGGACCCCACCATGGTACAAAAGGAGAGGTTGTCCGATACTAAGATTAGTGAGGACATAACAGATGCTATGAGGAGAGAATTATTGGAGATCTTAGAGAAGCATGAGGCAATTTTTACAGATGTGCCTGGCACCGCAAAGAACTATTATCATGCAATAGACCTTATTGATGATACCCCCATCAGGCTGAAGCCGTACAAGTTACCATTTACGACAAGGACGGATTGAAGAAGGAAACAGATAAGATGATAAGAATGGGCATCATTGTTCCCTCCACGTCGCCTTATTCAGCGCCGTTGTCGTTGTCCAGAAAAAGGACGGAAGTAAAAGAGTATGTTCAGATTACAGGGCCTTAAACAGGGTTACGGTCTTCGATCCTGAGCCCATGACTACGACTCAGACTTTGTTCACCAAATTCGCCAAGGACAAGTTTTATACAAAACTTGACTTAGCCAAAGGCTACTGGCAGATAAAAATAAAGCCTGAGGATTGCTACAAAACCGGTTTTTCAACCGAAGACGGACATTTCCATTACCTCAAGCTGCCCTTCGGTATGGTGAATGCCGGAGCAACGCTTGTAAGGTCTATGCGCAGGATTCTGGATGGAATCAATGATGTCGACTTTTATATTGACGATATCATCGTCCACTCTCAGACCTGGCGCGAGCATACGATCACGATTGAGACTGTACTTCAAAGACTTCAAGAGGAGGGATTCACCATCCGGCCGACGAAGTGCGAGTTCGCCTCGTCGAGCGTTGAATTTTTAGGTCATTTTATTGGCAATGGCACTAAAGGATTACATGAAGACAATGTAATCAAAATTAAGAAGACAGAGCCACCTAAGAATAAGAAGCAAGTAAGGTCTTTCTTAGGGCTCACTGGTTACTACCAGGATTTTGTAAAGAATTATGCACAGATTGCAGCGCCATTGACCGACTTAACAAAGAAAGGTGAGCCAACGAAGATCAGGTGGGAATCCAAACATCAGAAGGCGTTTGAGAAGTTAAAAGAAGCTTTGAGCTCGAAGCCCATCCTGAAGATGCCAGAATTGGAGAAAACATTCACGCTGCAAGTGGATGCGTCCGGCACTTCATTAGGATACGTCCTCTTACAAGAAGACGGAGGAATTCTCCATCCGATCGCGTATGGGAGCAAGAAGTTGTCTGCAACACAGCAGAGGTATTCAACTTTAGAGAAGGAGGCGTTAGCGATCGTTATGGGCATTAGAAAATTCGAGCCATACCTCTACGGGAAGGAATTTATCCTACAGTCCGACCATAGACCGCTGACGGCTATGAACAAGAAGAGGTATGAAAATAATAGGATAATGAGATGGTCCTTATACTTGCAAAGGTTCAGATTTATCCTAAATCATATAAGTGGGAGAGATAATGTCATAGCCGACTATCTCAGTAGGTCGTATGCCGAAGATACTTTGGTTTCATCATCAGAAGTCGCTACTGAAGAAGGAGCACCATGTAAATGAAACCAATGTTTTAAACATCATGTACATAAAAGCAAAATGTACCAATTTGCTTCATAATGGGGGCCAAAGATGTAATGCAGTGGTACATGAAATATATAACATTACTTTCATTTATGTATTTTAAGGTAAAGACCAAGTATTGCCATTGCAATGCTAATTTTCTGTTATATATATTTGATGTATGCTGCAAAGGCCCAGTTGAAAATATTGTAAATATGTTTGTATTTTAAGTGCAAATAACAACCAATGAAAACTCATCTTTTGAAGCTTAATTTTGAAAGCTGGATTATCATTGGTCGTTATTGACAAAGCTTTATTAATGTTGATTTTATTATTATTATTATTATTATTATTATTATTATTATTATTATTATTATTATTATTATTATTATTATTATTATTATTATTATTATTATTATTATTATTATTAATATTCTTAAAAGCATTTGAAAAGGATACTACGTCTTATTTATATATAAATGATTTTATATATATATATATATATATATATATATATATAGCAGTATACTATTTATATATATATATATATATATATATATATATATATATATATATATATATATATATATTTATTATATATATATATATATATATATATATAAAAATTTATTGAATAAATATATTTTGTAAATTGTGGCAGCGCAATATCTTCAATTTTTGTTAACTTTTTATATTTTGCTTTTCAACGAAAGATTGTTATTTCTTGAGAAGGAGACGATTTTACAAGAAATACCAATCTTGCATTCTTACTAAATGTCTGGTATATATTTATCTTGATAAATTAATTGATAAATATATACATCATTTTATTTATTGTTTTAAGGATTATGATTGGTTAAAAGGGCGTAATCTAAATTACTGGAAGCCATATAAATAGTAAAATTGTGAATATTTTGGATCTTTTCGCTTTTGTTGTTGCTAATCCAAGATGTATATAGTTGGTAGTTCTTGACGCCTTATATATCCGATCAATTTATTATTTGTTAGTGTATGTGTATTTTGTATCCAAGAAGTGTTCGTTTTATATTTTATTACAAAACAAATGTAATATGTGTTTTAAATATAATATGGTTATATAATTTCAATGTAGTAAATTGTGCTATTTATTTTGTAGTAAAGATAAAGGTATTTAAAGGAGTGTTTTAAAGTAATTTGTGTTTGTATTGTGAATATTTTATGCATTGTTATTTCAAAGCATCGTCTGCGTATACGGTTTTGCAAAAGTGCATTGTGTCCAAATCGTTGCTAGATATTACTGGCAGGTAAGCTTTTGTATCATTGAAATTTATTTTTTGAAGTGTTGCAAATATTATTTTGTGTCAATAAATATAAAACGTTTATCAGTTTGATATTTATTTTTTTAACATATGGTTAATTGTCAAAGTCACAGTTTATTTGTTTATTTAAAAGATTTGTTTAAATCACTAATAGGCAACTCATTGCATTGTAGTAACAGCTGTTTTTATATGTCAGCTGATCTTGCAGTATTTTGTGCACACTTAAAAATCGACATATTTTGTAAATTTCAAATTCATTTAATTTTCAAGTAAAAATTTAATATCTCTTATCAAATCGATCAGTCTGTATGTTTTTGTTAATATAATTTACGTATTTATATCTATTCTTGAACATAAATATTTATGTATATTTTATAGATACATATTTATGGTCGAGGATTTATATAAATTTAAAGATAAAGCATTTTGTATTTTGTATTGATTGACAGCATAAAATATATCATTGGTATTCAGTACTGTGGTTCTATATTTTCTATGCGCATGTATGTGGATATCCAAGGACATCCAACTATATGTTCATGAATTTATAAAACCTAGTTTTGTAAGTACAGTACGTTTTTATTTATTTTTTTTTATTAAAATATTTCTAAATTTACTCCAGTAGTTTCCTTGAGTGTTTCCAAACGTATTTTACTTTCTCATTTATTTGAATTTTCAAGTAGTAATTATTTTAGGTCTTAAAGACATTGTTTTCATGGTCAAAACATTGATCATAAAACAGGTGAGTTCATTGATAAGGAATAATACTGATTGAACGGTTTTCACATAAGGCAAAGAACTCGGTCAAACCGTTGTTTCACTTGAAGGGTCTTCAGAGAGATAAGTTGGTGAGTTTTAAGTATAGATTTGTTCTGCAATATTGCACAGGCCAATAGCTCATCTAACAGGAGGCCTGGATACTGTTACAATACAGGTTTGAGAATCTAAAAGGTGTTAGTTGATTGGATTGTCACGGGGGCCTGGCCAAAGGATTTGTTTATCAGTTCGAAGAGTAAGTTTTGACATAGAATTTATTATCTTTTCATCCAGTCGCATTACAATATATATATATATATATATATATATATATATATATATATATATATATATATATATATATATATATATATATATATATATATATATATATATATATATATATATATATATGCGGATGATTTGGTTTTGTGTGGCGAATCTGAAGAGAGTTTGAGAGGATTGGTAGAGAGATTTGGCAGGGTGTGTAAAAGGAGGGGTTTGAAAGTAAACGTAGATAAGAGTAAGGTTATGGTTGTGAGTGAGGACAGTCCTTGGTGTGAAGTTATGTTAGATGGTGAGCAGCTGGAACAAGTGTCTGAGTTTAAATATTTACGATATATGTTGGATGATAAGGGAACGGATGATGCAGAGTGTAGTAGGAAAGTTGTGAATGACAAGAAGATGGTTGGTGCAATTAAATCGTTGGTGGATGTAAAGGGACTAAGTCTTGAGTGCGCTAGGTCTTACATGAGGGTATGTTGTTACCTGTGTTAATGTATAGCAGTGAGACTATGGTCTTGAATAAGAGGTATAGATCTAAAGTACAATGTGTTTAGATGAACAATCTTAGGGGTGTGTTAGGTGTGAGAAGAATTGATAAAATGAGGGTTGAACGTATTAAAGAGTTGTGGTGTGAAGAAAGGGGTAAATGAGAGAATGAATGAAAGTATTGTAGATGGTTTGGTCATGTGGAAAGGATGGATGATAGTCGGTTGGTTAAACGAATGTATAGTGGTGAGTGTGCTGGGAATCGACCGGCTGGGAGACTGAAGGAAAAGTGGATTTAGGCAGTAAAGGAATGCCTGAGAGAAATGAGTTTGGTGCGGCGAGAAGAAAGGCAGCAATAGGAGTGAATGGCGGCAGTTTTGGTGAGAGGGTATGGTTGTGACTCACCTGGGCCAAGGAACCCACATTGACGATGCCATAGTGAGGGTTCGTCAGTGGTACCGTGAAGCTCTAGGGTGGATTTTCTTCTGACGTCGACGAGTTCTGCGACGAGTTCTCACTAAAGGTATAAAGGGGGCGGTAAGGCTAGGCTTTTTTTCGACTTACGTCATATTCTTCAACTACTTTTCTTTTCCGGCGCATGTTACGCACCTACCTCAGTCCTAAAAGGAGAAATATAGGCGGATGATGATGATGACGATGATATATATATATATATATTATTATTATTATATATATGAAGAAGATATATATATATATATATATATTATATATATATATATATATATATATATATATTATATATATTATATATTATATTATTATTATATATATTATACTGTATATATATATATATATATTATATATATATTATTATATATATATATATATATATATATATTATTATATTATTATATATATATATATATATATATATATATATATATATTATTATTATATATATATATATATATATATATATATATATTATATATAATATTTATATTTTCCTCTTAAATACAACTCTGAATTGGTAGAATGAGATATATATATATATATATTATTATACATATATATATATATATATATATATATATATATATATATATATATATATATATATATATATATATATATATATATATATATATATATATATATATATATATACTGCTAGAGATTAATGGACAGAATAATTAGTAAAATTGCATTGATACTTTTTAGATCGTGCAACATTTGATAATGGTTTGCGAGAAGAAAACGAATAAAACTTGTTGATCAAGTTCATTAGGGTCGAAGAAGACCTCACCACAGAGAAATAAAACCAGAGAAATCTTTGGAAAGAATTTGAGTCATGTAATTAAACCCCATCACAATAAAATAAAACAAGAGAAATTTTGGCAAAGAATTTGAGTCATGTAATTAAGAAAACCCAACCACAGAGAAATAAAACCAAAGAAATCTTGGCAAAATTTGAGTTATGTAATACATTATAAGAACCACAGAAAATAAGATCAGAGAAATCTTTGCAAATAATTTGTGATTTAATAGAGTAAAATATGCCACAGAAAAATAAAACCAGAGAAATCTTGGCAAAGAATTTGAGTCATGTAATACATTATAAGAACCAGAAAAATAATACCAAAGAAATCTTTGCAAAGAATTTGAGTGATGAATTACAGAAAAATAAACAAGAGAAATCTTGGCAAAGAATTTGAGTCATGTAATACATTTTAAGAACCACAGAGAAATAAAAACCAAAGAAGTCTTGGCAGAACCCTGAGTGATGTAATACATTATAAGGACTACAGAGAAATAAACGAATGTAATACATTATAATATATTATGAGAATAGATTATGTAATACATTATGAGAATCAGAGAAAATAAAACCAAAGAAATCTTAGCAAAGAATTTGAGCCACGTAGCTATTATCAAGATATTGATGTGGGATTCAACGATCAATTCGAAATATTTTTTGGTCAAAGAAAAGATACTATCTGAGGGAATATCGAAAAGAGGTTCGACGACTGAAGAAAGCTTTTATTTTTTTTCAGAAGAGTAACCATTGATAGTTATTAGGATAAAGACATTATTAGACTGCCCTAGAATAATATTAATGTCGATAGTAGTGATAGTGAGTAATAACATTTAAATAACTATATAATATAATGTAATATAATATATATATATATAATATATATATAGTATATAATATATATATAATATATATATATATATATTATATATATAAATATATATATATATATATATATATATATATATATTATAGTATATATATATATATATATAGTTTACATTGTCACCACCAGCTCACGGCAGAAGCCCTGATTCAAGGAGGGGCGTGCACGCCTCAGAAGTCAACAACTAACATAAATTACGCAGATGAGCACAGAGCAGGCTTTGATGTGGGTGAGATTAAATCAGCAGGAAACACAGAAGAAGATGGAAGAAAATTCCACAGGAAAGAAGGAAGCACCGCAGCGAACTAGCCTGGAAATACCAATATCAACGCAAAACTCATGTGCAGAATACAGCCTCCTTGTGCTACGAGGGAGACGTAAAGGTGGTGGACGAGAGTGATAAGTTCCCTCGAGCACTTACCGCTACGGTATAGAAAAGAGAATAAATCACCAACATCGCGCCGCAAATATAGAGGATGAAGTTGAAAGTACAGAACAGTTTATAAGCCTTTTGCCTTTGACTCGACCCTATCTGAAA
>JABUQX010051385.1:17500-20000 GCA_015478945.1 Trachelipus rathkii | reverse complement strand
TGTTTTCTTTAAACATTTTGTTTTTACTAGAAAATTTATTCTTTTTATGTTTATAACTTAAAAAAATTTGCATTTTTACATACCCTAAAGCAGTAAATCAGTAAATCAGTAAATCAAACCACCCACTCTATCCTCCTGTCCATCCGTGATCTATTGATCTATTTGATATATTGATCTATTGATCTATTGATTCAAGTCATTTTTAGTAAAATTGTAATGTTTTACATACCCTAAATCAGTAAATCAGTAATTCAAACCACCCAACCTACACTTCTGTCCAAACATGATCTATTGATCTATTGATCTATTGATCTATTGATCTATTGATCTATTGATTCATGTCATATTTTTACTAAAATTATCATGTTTTACATACCCTAAAATCAGTAAATCAAACCAGTCAACCACATGCCCCCCCCTCATCATGTGATCTATTGATTATTTGAATTCAAGTCACATTTTCGAGTATCATTGGATAAAGCTAGCATACAACAATAAGTTCTTTATTACTAACCATAACGAATATAATCCTAACTAACGAAAGTTTTCACATTAATTAAGCTGCTTACATAGCACCATCTGAACTAAGAAAATAATGTACAATGAAAAAACCTAACACACCTTACGCATGAATTAAAACTACTAACATTAACAAAGTTCAGGATTAACAACAGTAAAGTAACTAACATAGCATACAAAAACGTAACCTTATTCATACCTTATGTCAAGCATGTCTCATACATATCAATGTTTAATCTACATAACTTGGTAATTTAACAAAATTTATTCAAAACCTCTCTAATTATCATACAGACAAACGAATATATGCTAGACGTAACAAAGTTTTTTACATAAACATAGTACTTACAAACAAAAAATTACAAACCAATTCAAAATACATAATCCAACGAATAATTGCAAACATATCAAAGTTTTATCCAAACATATCCATAAAAATAAGGTTTATGGAATAAAAATCATAGTAAAGTGTACTAGTTTACGTCCTAAAGCAGTAAAGCAGTAAATCAGTAAATCAATCTACCAGCCCCACCCCTCCCCACCCTTCCATGATCTATTGATCTATTGATCTATTGAATCAGGTCACATTTCGAGTTATCATTTCGCGATAAACTATCAAAAAATAAGTTCTTTATTATACTAACCAACGAATATGCTAACGTATCAAGTTTTCACATTAATAAATCCTTAACCACCACAACAGCCGTATGAATAAACAAGCTATCATTAACAACTTAACCAATAAAGCGAACATAGGGAAGTAAAACAAGTTTTCATTTTTATAACATATTTTCATTGAAAAGAGTTATATAAATACATAAAAACATATAAGTTTATTTTAAATATATTAATTCATCTAAACAGGAGACATGGGATTCAACATAAACTGAGCATGTTCTATATATCTCTCCAGAGATTCAACCCCCTTTGAAAGGATGTAAGTAAAAATGCATTCTGCAACACTATACCATTTTTCTGCATATTTTGGTTTAACAGCACGCACTCTCTCAAACCAGAGAGAAGTAAACTTATCCATGTTGCTAGTTATTAACACACTCCTGTATACCTCATTATAAGGAAAACCACATATTTCAGTGTAAATATCGTAGATTACCCCATGAGCTATATGTATTAAGTCCCAAGTATGTCGACGTCGTCAAGATGTGATGTTAATTCGTTTTTCATTTTAATCAAAGCTGTAATATTTTCAGATGTTCGAACTGTGAAACCTATACATGTATGCCAGAAGGGGACACTATCGATGGGTTTCCAATAGTTGCGTATATCAAAACCGGCTTTACATATATATATATATATATATATATATATATATATATATATATATATATAATATATATATATATATATATATATATTATATTATATATATATATTATATATATATATATATATAATATATATATATATATATATATATATATATATATATTTTTTTTTTTTTTTTTTTTTTTTTTAATTTTAATTTAATTTTTAATTTTAATATTTTTTTTTTTTATTATAAATTTATTTATTAATTTAATTAATTTATTATTAATTTATTAAAAATAATTAGACATTTTATTAATTATCTTATTATTATAATAGAAATATCATCACTAATTTTTTTATTTTATTTTCTTTATTAATTATTATTTTTATGTTCGAATCGGTCGGTGGAAGGGTGGAAATTCCCACGGTAATTAAAAAAATTCCCACGCAATCAAGGTCGAACTATCATGTGTGGTTCCATATCACCGCTCAACTACTTATATATAATATAATATATATAATATAATATATAATAAAATATTATATTATATATATATATATATATATATAGTATATATATATAATATATATATATATATATATATATATATATATATATATATATAAATATATATATATATATCATATATATATATATTAAGAGTGAAAATAAGAGGAGAGCAAATCGAGTGAGAAAATAGAAGAGGACAAA
>JABUQX010051385.1:12500-15000 GCA_015478945.1 Trachelipus rathkii | reverse complement strand
CAAGTTCGCTAATTTCCTGACGACTCCGCAAAACCTCGCTATCGCGCACCTTTTTCTGGTAGTCCGCTCGCGAGCGGACTAGCGACTAGCGGACTAAGAGCGGAAGTGGCCCCACCTCTGATAGTTATATATATATAATATATATATACTATATATTATATATATATAATATAATATATATATATAATATATATATATATATATATATATATATTAATATATATTATATATAATATATATATATATATATATATATATATATATATAATATATATAGTATATATATAAATATATATATATTAAGGGCTAGGCCCTTTCAAGGAGTGGGCAGAAAATAAGATACATGAAAACCCACCCAGCCCAATCTAACGCAACCTTCTTAGGTGAGCGCCGACGTGGGTTTTAGAGAGAGGAAGATTAAATTACAGTTGGAAAAAAACAAAGATGGCAGGAGCTCTACAGAACAGAAGTGGCTGTAAAGAAGGAGGCACCACAACGAACGAGTCTGGTATTTTCAATGCTCACTCAAAATTCATGCGATAGCAAGGCACTCCTTATACTAGAGGGCGCATCAAACTGCCCTGAGCATCTGCCGTTGTAGTACCAATAGAAAAGAGACAGTGAGCCAACTCACGTCGCAGAGATAGAGGTTCAAGAGAGTTTAAAAGTAAGGGGCGACAGTTATTAGTCTCTTAGCTTTAGACTCAACCCTATCCAATAGAAGGTGGAGCCCAGAACCCCCCAGATGTGAGAACAGTACTCCAAACAAGGGCCAATAAGGTCCTAATATAACTGAAGTAGCTGCGCAGAGGAAAAAAATTCCCGCAACCTGAACAAAACTCCCAGCATATTTGAGGTTACCTTAGCAACCGCTGTGATATGAGGGGTTTCCAAGACAATTTTTGTTTATGTGGTCAGACCAAGAATGTTTATGTTGTTCAACAGAGTAGACGTTTTAGAGCCGAGGAAATAGATAGTTAGGGGGTGTTTTGAGAGGAGATGTCAAAGAAGTGGGTTTCAAAGAGTGAATTTCACAAGCGTTGCGGCGGCCCCACCGGGGAAATCCCACCCATGTCGACAAGAGTAGAATCGGAAAGCTGAAAACGAGCAGGCAACTCTAGATGCAAAAGAGAGAGCAGATTTAAAATGAGTGAAGAATGGAGAGTTGAGTCATCGCATAAGAATGAACAGAGTTAAAAGTTACACTGAGGAGATCGTTTGATGAACAGTTAGAATAAAGTTAGTTGGAGGTAAAAGAGAAAACCTTGCGGGATTACCACAATAATAGAAATGAGAAGAAGTCGCTCCATCATCGAGGTGCTGATATGGAGCGACCAGAGGAGAAAACTTGACAAGAGTAAGCAAGGAGAAGGAGGAAACCCCCCAAAGGAAGGGAACTTAGAGAGTAGCGACGCATGCAATACTCGATCAAAAACTTTTGATATGTCGAGAGCGCCACCACTCAAGAACTGCCATAGTCCCTAATGGGAGAAGACCATAAATCAGTTAGATAGGAGAGTTTGTCACCAAGTTAACCTTGATATTATTATATATATATATATATATATTATATAATATATAATAAATAAATATATATATAATATATATATATATATATATATATATATATATATATATATATATATATATATATATATATATATATATATATATTATATATATAATATATATATATAATATATATATGGTACGAGATTTTTAAAATTCTGATTAGAATTCATTTTGATTTATTTATTTATTTTTTTCACAGAATGCCGAAACACTCACGGTCAGGATCCTTTACAAGGATGGAGACAGAAAATAATAATAAAAATATCTAAAGATATTTCACTCTTCTTCATTAGTCTTTGACTTCCTTTTATGGACCTTTTTTTCATAAAGCGTGTTTTTTACCAAATGGTATATTATTTTATTATTTTATATTGTTTATTATTATTATTTAGAGTTAATTTGTTTACTAATAAGCCGTGAAATAGTTTTGTTTCGTATAATTATACCGTATAAATTGGGTAATGGAACAAAAATAAAAATTTGGTACTAACGAGTTCTTAAATTTAAAAAACAAAAATAAAAAAAAAAAAAAAAAAAAAAAAAAATCCAAATCTAATGATTTAGCATGAAGCATGACGGCAATGTTTGGAATAACTTACGTTTATAATTATTTTTCCCCAACCCAATATTATTAACAAATAAAACAAACGATGATGTCTAATTGATAACCATTTAAAAAAGAATTATATTTGCTGTACACTTAAGGGGGAAAACTATTCTCAATACTATTATTTATTAACGAAATTAGTTCTAGCTTATAAAAAAAATATGCCTAAAAAAATAATAAATTAACTGTAAAAAACGAAAAAAAAAAAAATAAATAAATAATAATATATGATCTAAATAAGCGTTTCCCAAACAGGGTCGACATGGACCCCCAGGTTTCCACAGAAGCTTTGAAGAGGTCCACAAGGAAAAAATGTTATTT
>JABUQX010051385.1:2500-10000 GCA_015478945.1 Trachelipus rathkii | reverse complement strand
CGAAGCATTTACACTTTAGACGTGTTTGAGACAGCTGAATTTTTTTTTTTTTTTGAATCATTTTAATGAATTTTAATTATTTAATTATTTTTATTGTGAATTACTTTACAACCTAACATATTTTAATTATTTACCTATTGTAATTATTTTCTGTTATAAGGTCTCTCGTATTGAGAATCGCCACGTGAAGCGAAATCTTTGAATTCGAACCGTAAAAGCACGTGGAAGACCATGATCATTGTTTATTCATTTTTTATTTGAATTATTTGAATTATATTATTATTTTGTGATTTTTAATGTTTTAATTATTTGCGTTTTGTAATTATTTTTAGTATTATTTTATTTTTATTTTGCATTAGTGCGTCCAGGCGAACTAGCACGTGCTTTTTTAACGATCAAAAACATTCACGTCTACAAAGCGAGCGAAGCGAACGAGATCAAGGTTTCGAGGTTTACAACAGTGTGCCTTTAGACGAATGAGAGAGAGAGAGAGAGAGATGAGAGAGAGAGATGAGAGAGAGGAGAGAGAGAGATGGTAATATTATATATATAATAATATATATATATATATATAATATATATATATATATATATATATATAATAATATATTTAATATAATAATATATATATTATATATAAATATATATATATATATATATATATATATAACTATATATATATATATATTAACCTTGTTGACCATGATATTTCGACATTGACCTTGCCGGATACCTATACCCAGCCTACACCTAGCCTAAACCTGCACCAACCTGACCTTACCTAACATAACCTAACCAACCTAACCTAACCTAACCAACCTAAACCTAACCTAACCTAACCTAACCTAAACCTAACCTAAGCGTACACCTACACCTAGCCTACACCTATCCTACTCCTGCACCTAGCCCTCCACCCCGCCTTGAGCTCATCCAGGTAACTGATGCCTAGCGACCTTGGTAGGTATCTGTGCTAACAATTGAGGTCATGTAGCGAAACCTGACCTGTATGGATCTATCCTAACTTATTTCCATCCGTGCACACACACACACACATCACACACACACACACACACACACACACCACACACACACACGCACACACACACACACCACACACACCACACACACCACACTTATACTTATACACATACACACTTATACTTACATACACACACACAACACACACACACACACACACAAACATCACTATGACACTTATACACACATTCACTATGACACTTAGACACACATTCACTATGACACTTACATTTACCCATAGACACTTACATTTACACCTATACACACAACGCGCGTCCAAACACACACACATACACACACCCACTTACAACACACAACACATTATAACACATTCATATGACACTTACACTCACCATAGACACTTACACTTACATTTACACTTATACACATGTATAAACACACGACCAACCCTTTGGTCTTCCATGGGTCAATTTAGCCCATCCTAATTTTAGGCACTTAAACATTTTTATTAAAAACATATTACTTTACAGACCTTAAAGCAGTAAATCAGTTAAACAAACCGTCAACCCCTCCCCACCCCGATTTAGTATGCATTTGTTACTGTTTTACGGCTGTAACTCATGTTTTACTGTTTTAACTATATTTTTACTGCTTTAACTCCCATATTTATTAACATTACATACCTGAAAGCCAGTAAATCAGTAAAATCAATAGAGAAGTGTTACCTAACACCTAGGGGATAAGTATGCTTTAACTTATACGTTTTACTGCTTTAACTCATGTTTTACTGCTTAACTCATATATGTTTTACTGCTTAAACTCACATATTTATTAAAATTACATACCTTAAAAGCAGTAAATCATTAAATCAATAGAGGTGTTACCTAACACCTAGTGGGGGGATAGTATGCTTTTGTTTTACTGTTTTACTGCTTAACTCATGTTTTACTGTTTAACTCATGTTTTTACTGCTTTAACTCATATGTTTAACTGCTTTAACTCACATTATTCATTAACATTACATACCTTAAAGCAAGTAAATCAGTAATCAATAGAGGTGTGACCTAACACCATAGGGGATTAGTATGCTTTTTTAACTGCTTTACTGCTTTAAAACTCATGGTTTACTGCTTTAACATTCTGCTTTACTGCTTTAACTTTCTTGCTTTACTGCTTTAACTTTCGGCTTTACTGTTTAACTCATGCTTTACTGCTTTAACTCATATATTTTATAAGCACATTTTTTATTTGTTTTAATACTTTTTATTTATTTTTTATATTATTTTTATTTATTTTATTATTATTTTATTATTTTTATTATTTTATTTTTTATTATACTTAGTGTTATTTACTTCATGCCTATTGATTATTATTTAGAACACACACACACACACACACACACACACACACACACACACACACACACACGCACACACACACACACACACACACAGCACGACACACACACACAAACACACACATACACTTACACAATACACACATTCACTAGTGAGCACTTATACACACATTCCACTATGGACACTTACATTTTACCCATAGACACTTACAATTACACTTATACACAGCGTCACACACCACATTCACTATGATACTTTACACACATTCATATGACACTTAATTTGTCCATAGGACACTTACATTTACACTACACTCAACACACAGATTTACTTACACTCACACAGATTTACTTACACTCACACAGATTTACTTACACTCACACACAGATTTACTTACACACAGATTTACTTACACTTACACACAATTCACACACACACACACACACACACACACACACACACACACACACACACACACACACACACACACACACAACACACACACACACAACACACACAAACACTCACTTACACAAATAACGTATAATTTATTAAAAAATTTATGGTTTAATTAAACACGTACATTTATATTAATCATTCAAATATAACTAAAATTATTTCAAAGTTTCTTAAAACTTCTATAATAAATTAATCATTATCTTTGAACAAAGAATTTATTATTAACTGTTAATACTTTTTGTTTATAAATTTTATAACTATCAAGTTTTAAAACAACTTTTACTAAAATTTTATGAAATTTTATTAAAAACATGTATTTTACGTAATTTAAAGCAATAAAATCAGTAAATCAGTAAGCCAGCCCTAGCACCCTTCTACATCAAGCTATGCCACGTTTGTTCTATCTGACTTACTGCTTTACATCATCTTAGCCATGTAATAAAGTATAAAATTAACAAAATAAGTTCTTCTCTGCTAACATAACATGTATTTTATTAAAATCATTCTAAGTTTTTATTTAAAAATAACAATTATTCACTTACATTTATATTATTCACTCGATGTTAACTAAAAATATTTCAAAGTTTTTTAAATAATCCGGCTTTTTCTTTATTATTTATTATTATATCTACTGTACATTGACAATCATCACGAGAAACACAACAACCCGCACTCCTTACAGATACAAAACTGACCTCTCTCTGTAAAATGTGGTTGAAATTAAATACTTATAGTCAAATTAGATAATCCTTTGTAACCCGAGGCATTTAAGCTAATCCAGGTCAAAAATATTTCCAAACTGACCTTTTCTGTAAAATGTGGTGCAATTAACTACTTAGGCCTAAATTTAGGCCTAAATTTAGGATAAGCCGTTTTTGTAGACGGGCGAATCTTAATCCGATTACCAAGTCCAAAAGGATAATTCCCGTAAGGGGACAAGATCATTGTTATTATTATTTTATAAATATATTTCAAACTGAAACATGCTGGATCGGAAAGAATCCTTTAAGCAGGTAAAAAAGAAATGTTTTCCTTACTTGTGATTGTCGGGGTAATCCTTATCTCTAATATGACCTCGTATTGTGATTGCGTCGAGAATTATTTATCGTCTTTTGAAAATTAACGTTGTTCTTTAAACTTGTTTGAGCAGGTGTGTGTTTTATTTTCTTTTAGACCCAAACTCATTTAAAATCATAGTCATTTTAGCTGTTAAGCGGTGCACAAGTTATCTGATTGTATTAAAAGTGTTTTTATTTTTACTAAGTGTATATCATATTTATAATAAATACTTACATTGAGGAATAATTAATAATTTCACTAGAATAGATAATAATTAATTCACTAGTTTCATAAGCTAACCACCATGGCTCAGCATGAGCCCCACCGCAAGGCCAGCCAACCCGGCAAACCGCAGGTGCGTCCCGCATGCTCCCCGCCGCCGCGTGTAGCCCGCAGCCGGCAATATTTCGCGTCCCGCCCGCCGCGGGCGGCCCGCAGGCCGCAATATTTCGCGCGAATGATAATATATATATAATATGATATATATATATATATATATATATATATATATATATATAATATATATATATATATAATATATATTTTATATATATAATATATATATATATATATATAATATTTCATTCGTGCGGAAATATTGCGCCTGCGGCGCACGCGGCGGGAACGCGAAATATTGCGCTGCGGGCGCACGGCGGCGGGCGGGGACGCGCGACGCACCAGCGGGTGCGGGGTTTGCTGCCTTTGCGGGTGGGGCTCATGCTGAGCCATGGTGGTTAGCTTATGAACTAGTGAATTAATTATTATCTATTCTTAGTGAAATTAATAAATATTCCTCAATGTAAGTATTTATTATCAATATGATATACACTTTAGTTAAAAATAAAAACACTTTTAATACAAAATCAGATAACTTGTGCCACCGACTTAAACAGCAAAATGACTATGATTTAAATGAGTTTGGGGTTCTAAAAAGATAATAAAACACACACCTGCTCAAATACAAGTTTAAAGAACAACGTTAATTTTCAAAAGACGTTAAAATAATTCTCGACCAATCACATACGAGGTCATATAGAGATAAGGATTACCCCGACCAATCACAAGTAAGGAAAACATTTCCTTCTTACCTGCTTAAAGGATCTTACCGATCCAGCATTTTTCAGTTTGAAATATATTTATAAAAATAATAATAACAAATGATTCTTGTCTATACGGAATACCTGTTTGACCTGGTAATAGATTAAATTAGCCCGTCTACAAAAAAGCTTATCCTAAATTTAGGCCTGAATTTTAAGCCTAACGTAGTTATTGCACCACATTTACAGAAAAAGGTCAGCTTGAAATATATTTTGACCTGGAATTAGGCTTAAATCGCCTCGGGTTACAAAAAGGATTATCCTAAATTTAGACCTAAAGTATTTATTTCAAACACATTTTACAGAGAGAGGTCAGTTTCGTATCTGTAAGAAGTGCGGGTTGTTGTGTTTTCCTGATTGATTGTGCAATGTTTACAAGATAATAATAATAATAATAAAAGAAAAACCCGAATTATTTAAAAAAAAAACTTTGAAATATTTTTAGTTAACATGGAGCTAATAATATAAATGTAAGTGAATAATTTATTTTAAATAAAAACTTAAATTATTTTAATAAAATTACATGTTATGTTAGCAGAGAAGAACTTATTTGTATATTTATACTTATTACATGGCTAAAGATGATTGTAAAAGCAGTAAGTCAATAGAACAAAACGTGCATAGCTTGATGTAGAGGGTGCGAGAATTGGGCTGGCCTTACTGATTACTGGATTTGATTACTTTAAGCGTACCGTAAAATATATGTTTAATAAAATTTTCATCAAAATTTAGTAAAAGTTATTATTTAAAACTTAAATAGTTATAAAATTATAAACAAAAAGTATTAACAGTTAATAATAAATCTTTGCTCAAAGATAATGATGATTTATTATAGAAGTTTTAGAAACTTTGAAAAAATTTTAGTTATATTGATGAGTAATATAAATGTACGTGTTTAATTAAAAAACATAAAATGTTTTAATAAATTATTACGTTATATGTGTAAGTGAGTGTGCGTGGGTTTGTGTGTGTGTGTGTGTGATGTGTGTGTGTGTGTGTGTGTGTGTGTGTGTGTGGGTTGTGTGTGTATAATCTGTGTGCAAGGTAAGTTAAATCTGTTGTAAGTAAATCTGATGTGTGAGTGTAAGTAATCTGTGTGAGTGTAAGTAAAACTGTGTGAGTGTAAGTAAATCTGTGGTGAGTGTAAGTGTAAATGTAATTGTCTATGGGTAAATGAATGTGTGTATAAGTGAATGTGTGTATAAGTATCATAGTGAATGTGTGTGTGACCGCATGTGCATAAGTGTAAATGTAAGTGTCTATGGAGTAAAATGTAAGTGTCATAGTGAATTTGTGTATAAGTGTCATATTGAATGGTTAAATGTTGTAAGTGATGTGTGTGTTTGTGTGCGGTGTGTTGTGTGTGGTGTGTTTGTGTGCGTGTGTGTGTGGTGTGTGTGTGTGTGTTGTGTGTGTTCTAAATAATAAATAACAATAGCATGAAGTAAATAACAACTAAACAGCATAATAAAAATAAAATAAAAAAATAATAAAAATAATAATAAAATAAATAAAAATAATAATAAAAATAAATAAAAAGTATTTAAACAAATAAAAAACATAATGTTAATAAAATATATGGAGTTAAAGCAGTAAAGCAGAGAATTAAAGCAGTAAAGCAGAAAGTTAAACCAGTAAAGCAGAAAGTTAAAGCAGTAAAGCGGAAAGTTAAAGAGTAAAACATAGGAGTTAAAGCAGTAAAGCAGTTAAAACAAAACATACTAATCCCCCTTGGGGTTAGGTCACACCTCTATTGATTTACTGATTTATGCTTTAAGGTATGTAAGTAATGTAAGTGAGTTAAAGCAGTAAAACATATGAGTTAAAGCAGTTAAAACATTGAGTTAAAGCAGGTAAAACATGAGTGTAAAGCCAGTTAAAACAGTAAAACAAAAGCCTACTAATCCCCCTAGGTGTTAGGTAACACCTCTATTGATTTACTGATTTACTGCTTTAAGGTTGTGAAATGTTAATAAATATGTGAGTTTAAAGCAGAAAAACATATGAGTTAAAGCAAGTAAAAACATGAGTTAAAAGCAGTAAAACAGTAAAGCAAAAGCAATACTAACCCCCTAGGTGTTAGGTAAAACACCTCTATTGATTTACTATTACTGTTTAAGGTATGTAATCGTTAAAAATATGTGATTTAAACAGTAAAACATATAGTTAAAAACAGTAAAACATGATTTAAAGCAGTAAAACAGTTAAACAAAAAGCAAACTAATCCCCCTAGGTGTTAGTTAACACCTCTATTGAATTTACTGATTTATGCTTTAGGTCTGTAAAGTATATGTTTTAATAAAAATGTTTAAGTGCCTAAAAATAGGATGGGCTAAATTGACCCATGGAAGACCAAAGGATTGGTCGTGTGTATGTACGTGTGTAAAAGTGTAAATGTAAGTGTAAGTGTCTATGGTGATTGTAAGTGTCATAGTGAATGTGTGTATAAGTGTAAGTGGGTGTGTATGTGTGATGGTTTGTACCTGTGTATAAGTGTAAATGTAAGTGTCTGATGGTAAATGTAAGTG
>JABUQX010051384.1:50000-52500 GCA_015478945.1 Trachelipus rathkii | reverse complement strand
TGACTCGGATAAATCTGCGACTTACTTTAAGATTTATTCAAATCGAATAAAATTAAGAATTTATTATCAAGCTTCAGCATTGCATTATTTCATAAAATATAATGAAATAAAAAAGGAAAATCCAAGCAAAAATATAAATGTAATTGAAATAAAAAAATTCCTTTTCCTTACACTCTTTCAATTATCTGTACACGATTTTAAAGCATTAAAGAAGAGACTTTGTGTTTCAAGTAAATGTCTTTCGTCCTCACTACTTTACTGCAATTAAACACATTAATACACAAACACACAAATTTTCTCCTTCAAATTTCTGACCTTAATAATGATTAGTGGTATGTTTATCGTTAATAGCCACTAATAGCCACCTTTTTTGCTCTAAACAATATACATTTCGAAATTAAAAAAGCATTTCTTTAATTCAATTAATATATATAGTATATATATGAGAGTTGTAATGTCCGGATATATACAGTAAGTATATATATAGTATATATATATATATAGATAATATTATAATATAGATATATATATATATATATATATATAATAGTATATATATATAATATATATATATATATAGTTATATAATACTGATATATATATATATATAATATATATATTATAATTATATATATATATATAATATATATAGTTAATATATATGTAATAATATATAATATATTATAATACTAGATATAATATGATAGCATATATAATATAGTACGGTAGCCATAGTACTGGAGAGGCTCATATAATAATATATATATATTAGTATATTATATATAATATAATAATATATATATACTATGATATATACTATATATATATATATATATATAATATATATATAAATATCATTATATATATATATATATATATATATAATATATTACGTATATATATATATGATATATATATATATTATATATATATATATAATATTTATATATACATTGTATGGATTAGTAATCTATACTTGTGGTTTATTTTTTTAGTAACAGAAGTAACGACTCGTAATTTTCGTTCATTATAACGCACCGAATAACTTCCTTATTTCTTTCGCTTACTTTTTAGTCCGTTACCCATTTGTTCACATTCTTTAATGTTGATAGCAAATTGCCACCCCTACAAAGCTAAAAAATCCATTGATAATAGTTATATATATATATACTATTACATAATAATTAGTCATATTATATATATATAGTCAGTATATTTTATATGAGTATATATATATATATATAATATATATATATATATATATATATATATATATATAATATATTATCACCGTATATATAGGGTACGCGTTATATAGTATCTACTATAGTGTATTATATAATTGATATTATAGTATTATATGTATATATATTATATATATATGTATATATTAATAATTATAGCTACTTATACTATTATGAAATAGCGGATCTATATATATTATCCTATGAGTATATATAATATATATATTATAAATATATATATATATATTTCCTCCTTCTCTTTGCTTACTTTATGTAACTTTCTTGCAATCACTCAATATTTGGCTTTGTTATATGATGCGAGAGACTCTTCCTTTTCTGTTATTAGTATGTTCCTTACAGGTTCTGCTTAATCTCCTACTTATTCCACTTATTCCTACTTTATTCCTACATTTGCTCTGCAGTCATATGCCATGACTCAACCATTTCAATCTTCAACTCATCAATTTTGCTCCCTCTTTTACATCTAGAAATGCCTCTCTCTTAATCTTTATTCCGATTCTATTCTCGCTGATCTGATAGAATTTCCGGGTGGGGCGTCTCAACCTTTTGAAATTCAATTCTTAAAAACCCAACTTCTACAATCTCCCTCTCTAAAAAACCTTCTAACTTTTCCAATCTCTTTCGACGGTTCTCTCGTCTCTTCCTGTTGACAATATAAACAATTCCTTGGCCATAAACATAAACAAAAAAAAGTTTTGGAAACCTCACATCACAACGGTTGCTAGGGCGATCTCAAAGAAATTGTGAGTTCTGTTTAGACTGCGAGACTTTTTTTCCTCTTTTCAGCTACTCCGGCTATACAAGGGTCTCATCCGCCCTGTATGGAGTACTGTTCTTCATACTGGGGGGGGAGCTATGGGTTTCACCCGCTTTTAGAGAGATCGAGTCAAAAGCCAAAGGCTTATAAACTGTTCTGTCCTTTCCAGTTCACTTGACCCTTCTATCTTGCAGCGCTATGAGTTGCTTAATCTCTTTTCTATAAGTAAATTCGACTTACCACTCGCGTACTACTACCTTTACAACGTCCTCGTAGCACAAAAGGTGCTGAATCCGCGCACGAAGTTTGTGTAATATTTAGATATTGTAACTCCAGCTAGTTCGCTGCGGTGCTTCCTTCTTTCTGCCACCTCTTTCTGTGGCAACTCATCTTTATCTCTGGTTTCCTACCGAAAATTTGAATACCACTCACTTTAAACCTGACGTCTGTGTCTCAATCTGGTAAATTACACTAGAGG
>JABUQX010051384.1:0-42500 GCA_015478945.1 Trachelipus rathkii | reverse complement strand
ACGTCATTTTCATCGTCAACTTATAAGGGGCGGCTAGTCTGTCCTACCTATAATAATCGATTAAATAATCGAATATATATATGAATGTTTCCTGAGCTTATTAAATATTATTCGTAATTAAATGGGAATTGCGCGTTTCCGAATTATTCAAACGATGTTAAGGCGAATGAATATTAATTTTATATAACTTATTTAATTATTAGCATTATAAACATAAAATAATTGAAATAAGATATGGAGTAAGTGTAGATTTTTATATTAAAGAAAAAAACGCTAAAAACTTATCTATAAACGACAGCTCTATTAAAAAAAATTAGTCTCAATAGACTATAATCCTCTAATTTGAACTCTATTTTCATAAATCTAACTAGGTATTTTAAATATAATCATAAACAACTTTATCCTAACGATAATACTATGTAAGCAACTAATCTATATAATTATTCGTAAAATTTTTCTACACCATTTCATATATATAGCTATCAATCTTATGCATACTACTTAACACCCTATAGTCACTATTACCATACAGTCCATTAATGCCACTATACCAACATTCTTAGAAGACCTTAACCAGTCATTACATAAATTAATAAAATACAATTTCTGAAAGGAGGCTACTAACAATAGACCTACCCTATAACATCACTTAATATAAATAATATAATATAATATATATACTCTGCCACCCAAGTGTATTTAATAGTAAAATTGATAGTATTATATATATATAATAAATATAATAATATATAAATATATAGATATATATATCATATATAATTATAGAATATATATATATATATATATATATAGTATATATACTTTTAAAATATATATATACTATATATATATATAATATATTAGATAAATATATATATATATTAAATATATATATATATATACTATATATAATAATAATTAGAATATATATATATAATTTATAATTATATATAATATTAATATATATATATAATATATATTAATATTTAATATATATAATATATTAAGATATATATATAATTATATATATTTAAATATTAATATAATTAATATATATATATATATAATATATATATATATATACATTCCTAAATTACTTTTAAATTCATTATTTATTTAATATTTATATGATTAATTTTTTTCATTGTACTTTTAAAAGATTGTAGAAGTAACTAATTATTATAAAAATAATTATTTCTCTGCTGATAAGGATCGATTGTTGATAAATTTTGCAAAAAACATTATTGGAGATAACTGATCTCGTGAATCATTTAAAAAAAAAAATTTAAACTGAGTCAAGAAGAAAATTATACGACAAAATAGTACACGTAATACATGGGCTGGCTTACATTAATAACACGCTAAGTCGTGAACATTCTTAACTGGGAAAATGACCTTATATTTGATTCATACTTTAATTGATTTAATACATTTCGAATCCATTGTTTTGACTTGGAATTATGGGAACGCTAACGTACGTATTTCGGCGTTCTATTCTGTAAAAAGGCTTCTGTATAAAATATTAATCTTTTTTCTAAATTGAAATATAAATTTACTAGTTATTGACTACTCATTCACTCTATTTAGCCCTACAACCAGTTTAAACAATTATCATCGTAACCCTATAACGACGCTTAGGATTAAGTGAAGCGATGTTGAATATAAAATTAATAAAAAAAAATGAAGACCTATTAAACTTTAGAAGCCCGAGTTGGAAATCAAAGTTGCTTACAAAAACAAAGGATTAATGTTTTCATAAAAGTAAAAATTTTTATGAAATTTAAGTTAATTTAATTATAAAAAAAATAAAATTTCAAATTAGCAAAGTTGAAATTTTTTCATCTTTCGCTAATTCTCATAATATTACGCTATGTTTATAAAATATTTAAGTTTTAATAATTTTAGTGTTCAATGAAGTAAAATATAAATTTTATAATAAGTTTTTAATAACAATATTTTTATAAATTTTTGTATTTGATTACATATTTAATATAAATCATTCAAGAATTAGCAGTAATATTTCCCATCAATATTTCAAATAAATAAAAATTAAAGAGTGTCTTAATGTATAAACAAAATTAAAGAAGATGTTCTTGATCTAAACAAAACAAAGTTCATTTCTAGGAATTGTCACCTTGTTTCATTCACTTGTATACTTCACCATAGGCAACTTTGTCAATCCTTGTTTCTAGCCTATCTCCTCTCTCTCTCTCTCTCGTCTCTTCGTACTCTCTGATCGCTCTCGATCTTCCTACTCTCTCTCTAATTTACTCTCCCGCTCTCCGATCTTCTATTGCTCGTGTCTCCTCTTCTTATGTCTACACGTCTACAATACTCTCATAAGACTGTTCTCTCTTCTCCATCTCTTCTTCACTTCAAGCAATCTGTCAAGTCTTCTCTCACTGTATCACATACCTAGTCCTCTCCTTCCTCTGACTCCATTGCCTCATCTCTCTCTTCTCATGCCTCTCTATGTATCATTCTCTTTGCTACTCTCTTTCTCGTTCTCCTCCTCGGTCTCTCTACTCTCTTCTCTGCTACGCTCTTCTCTTCTCTCTACGTCCCCTTCTCTCTCTCAACTCTCTACGTACTCATACATTCATCATTTCTCTTTCGTATCCTCCTCTCATTATACATCTCTATTACATTCTCACATCTCTCTGTCTCTCTCTCTTCATCATCCTCTTGACTACTTCGATCGGTGCATCTCCTCGTAAATTGAGCAACTATATTGTTGAACATAAGTTGTTCTGATGATCATGTTGTAGAGCACCGAGTTTAAAGAATTCTCAGAAGTGATCTCTGTTCTTTTCAAACTTTTAAGAAATTAAATCTAATTATTATTATTATATTATTATTCTGATTATTATTATTTATTTATTTTTATTATTATTATTATTATATTATTATATTATTATTATAGATTATTTTATTATTAAGTTTATATTTATTTATTATATTAATATTATTATTATTATTATAATATTATTAATTATTATTAATTATTAATTTATCGATGAAATAAATAAAATACAATAAATTTTTTTTTTGCTCTGCGCGAAGTTATTATTTTATCGAAATTTATCACAAATATGGCGTGTGCATTGAATATCGAACAGAAAAATACAATTTAATATAGATTTCCAAATACTGTAGCCTCTTGAGATAACAGCGTAGAGCCGTTCCAAATATTATACATCTTATATCAATATCTTAATCTGGAGATTACAAGGCAGATCATACAGATAATTATCGTTTTATTCTTTTTATAGGAGCCTATAGACGTAATTAATTTAAGTATACTTAATATTGTCTATTTCTATGTTTAACTCAGGAAACCAAACGTACAGTGAGAGTACATCACAGTAAAAATGAAGAGTATCCCTTCAGGAGTTGAATACCCCGAAGAATGAGTGTCTTTATTCACGCATTAATCATAGGAGGCTGGAATATTACCAGGAAAGGGAGGAACGAAAAGCAAGATATATATTGACTTAACATTGTTTGAAAGCGATTAGACGCAGTAGCATATCTGGCATACTTTGGAATGAAACTCGGAGACCAAGATAAGTCTTGGTGTCCAACAACTCTATATGTCTGTGTAAAAAGCTGGGTGAAGAGATATCGAATAAAATCTTAACGTGTCAGTGGAAAAAAAATGAGTAATAGACGAAGAATATGTTTAAAATTTGGTGCCTAGTAGTATGCGGGAGTCAAGAGAGATCACCACAGTGAACTGGTAATTTATATTTTATGTTTTATTATGGTGTAATGTTAAAGGTATCAATCGTTACAAGAATCGTAATTTTGAGTATCCGATGTTGAATCAGCAAGCAGCCCGATATAAAATCATAGCACCGCTATCTCCGACACGATTCCCCATATCCTCCTAGCGCTATCTCACTAACACTCCAAAACCGTAAGCATTTTGTCGTGATGAAGTATAAGAAGATCTCAGAATATCTAGCGTCTGTTAGTGACACTACGTGCAGAAGTGGTATGGTGAGAATATGAAAGAAAGTAGCTATGTTTACACTGAGCAACAGTTCTCCCAGAAGAAGATCAATGATTTAGTAAGAGAGTTAAGTCTCTCCAAGCAAGATTCTGAGCTTTAGCATCTAGACTAAGTGAAGAGAACAAAGTGAAAAGAACTGTCTCAATGCCGAATGTAAAAATAACTTTTATCGGACAAGAGAGTAGTACTTCTCCATATTTCCATTGAAAAGCAAGAATCCTTATTTCAGAACCTATATATTGGAGGAACCAGAATACCTACTTCCAAAATGTTACGCTATATAGCTACCGGACGCAGTGTAGATTGCGATGTTAGGAATAGTTCATTACTGAAGACCTTGAAAGGGCTGTCATCCTACAAATATGGCCAACAAGAGTTAAATGCATTTTTGAAAAACTGCTGTATTTCTCCTATAATAAGAAGGCAACTCAACAATAACTGAAGAGGAATATGAAATATAAGAATGATGTAAACACTCATATGGTCAGGATCAGCCTCTCGATATAAGACCACCAGTGGTGATCTAATAATATGTGATTATTGAAGTTACCATGGGAAACAATATCGTTACATATGAAACTCAGAGCACCTATAAGACTGGAGTTGATCACTAAGACCTGTTTTCATAGCTTGTGGTGATAGTAGGGCTCTAAATGAAGACCACTGGGAAAAAGTTTTATGGCCTGCTAGGGAAAATATGAATGAGAATATGACTGTAGGTGCATCAGATATCATTAACGAACCACTGGTTACAGGGAAAAATTATTTCCCCACCACTCCACTGAAATTACTATTTGCGTGATCCATAGCATTTTATCTTCAGCTTTATTTCAATCACAAGATTAGTACAATGCTTCAAATAATATATTTGCAGATTGTTTTCCAGGGTTTGAGTATGGAGAAACTCCAAGCTGGAATCTTTAGCGGCCCTCAAAATTCGTCCACTAATCATCAAGGATGACAATTTCATAAAATATCCATGAACTGTAGATATTGGATCAGTATCTGCTGGAAAACTATGGTCTGTTAGTCAGAACTTTTTGCAACGCATAAATCTGCAGTATATTTTAGTTTAAAAGATGGTACTGCAACAAGATTTTCACAGAAATTTCATGAAGAATTAAGAATGCTTAAAAATGTAGTGAGTATTAAAAAAAAGTACACTTACACATACATACGTCTCTAACATTCGTTTCACGATAATCATAATCTGTAGAGTGCCTCGTATAGGTATAAAAACAGGGGAGAAAGAGTTCATCAAGATATCAGTGATATAGGTAATGTGAACCGACACCAAAGTAAAGACTTGAGGATATATCCACACATTGATGGCAGACTTATTGTTGGAGCCTTTTCAACGGATTGTCCACATTATCGAGCATCACACATGTAAGCATATTTTCACAGAAAGCACTAGCACAATTTGTAAATGCATGTGAGTGTATTAATCATTAATATACTCGAGAATGCACAAAGTAATAAATATTTGGACCTATTAGAATTTAATGTACTTACTCATTAACCAATTGATATATATCTTTCGTGTTATTTGTTTTTTTTCGTAATTAGCGGTATACAATTACACCGATGAGAAATATAAAATTGTTTAATAAATGAAATATGTTTTTTATATGTATCTCAAAAACTAGAGGCAATCTAGGAAAACGGAGGTCATATTCGGAATATTCAGGACACAACACCAAAAAACCATATAAAAAAAAAGAACCTTCACAAATCTTTTGCCGCAAAATCTTTGTTGGCCTAAGCGTGGCAAAGTTATTACTCACAAACCTCCTTATCCGGAGTTTCTGCTCATTCTTTATTATTTACCTTATACATTTACTTTGTAAGTAAAGTAATGATACGCCACTCAATATATACCCGAAAATGAGTATTATTATATAGGGTAGTAGATACACCATATAGAGCATTTATTTTAATTATTTATTGATCACTTATTACTAGTACATATATAAGTATACTAGGCTAAGAGGAATGACACTGAGTTATTTATTTAAATAGCATCATTAATAAATAAACTATATCCTTTCATCTAGATAACTAGTTGAATAATATATTCTAGCGCACTAATAATATCTTCTAGAAATAAAAAAAAATATCAAACTATGACTGTATAAGTAATCACACTATCTATTACTCTCTCTCTCCTCTTATCTCTCATCTCTCTCTCTCTATATCTCTCTCATCTCTCTCCTCTCTTATACTTACTCTCTATCTCTATCATCTCTCTCTCATCTCATCTCTTCATACTCATCTCTCATCTCTCTCTACTCTCTACTCATCGTTATCTTAAATAATATTGTGCATCCTTATTCTCTAGTGACTCTTAGAAGTATCTACATTGTTTTATTTATAACTCCAACAAAAAGAGTACATCTTAAAGGATAGTTAATAATATTAATATGAGTATATCGCTTAACTTATATAGATTTTTTCTTTATATTACATCCTCACTATATATAAGTATTACCTGCGCTGTATGGGGGGCGTTCTTCATTCAAAATAAACCTGATTGGAGTGGTTTTACTCGTGCAGTATGGAATCTAGGGATTTCTGATGTATCATATCTTCTGCTCTTACTCCTTCCTCCAACCTCTTTTTCGCAGTCGAACTGTTACCTCACTTTTCCTATAAACTGATTCTATTCGTGTTGGTCAAGAAAAGATTAAGCAGCCACAACCTTGGGAAATTCAACTTTTTTTAAAACTCAACTTTTTCCTACCTCCATCTCTAAAATACCTCCCAACTTTTTTATCTCCTTCGACGGCTCTACCGTCTCGCCTGTGACAATATAAACATTATTATTCTGATTATAAATAATAAAATGTCTTGGAAACCTCATATCATAACGGTTGCTAAGGTATCCTTATCTTCATCCTAACTTAAACAATAGTTCAAACTTCCCCGAACCATAGTTCGGTAGTTCAACTCTAGCATCCTACATAAATTCCCACCAATCATTATATTAAAAGCCTCTACGTCAAATCCCGGTCACGGAAATATCATGACAACAAACCAATAAAAAATTATCCACTATAAATGCGCCTAAAAAAAAAAAATAAAAAAAGAAAAGAAAAAAAACAGTTAATAATTAATTTAAGAAGGCAAGAAATATTCGCACGTTTTTTTATCCTACTTTACGAACATCTTTTATTTAAAATCATCTTGTTTGACGCCCAACCTTTTGCCGCAAAAGCCACGTGGGAGAAAAATTCAACTTATATTGAAATGTTTTTTTTCTATATTTTCATGTAAATAGCGCACAAAAGATGGAGATCATAAGGTGATTAGATCTAACTATCCAAATATGATTTCTTGGGAATCACGCTAACAAAATACGTAATAACATGCCTCATAGTATAAAGTCAGCCAAAAATTTTCCTAAGGGAAACGATCGTAAAGTTTCCTTATGCAGATACCAAATTAGCTAAGGAACTCCTCTCTTCGATAAGACCTGGTGTAATTGAGATTGAAGAAAGAATATCTAATGAGCAAAAAAGGGAAATGATTCAAGGAATCAGAGATAAGGCGAAGTATCAAGCATTAATATAGACACCAGGTTGTTGGAAATCATAAAAGGAGAACCTCCCATGTAATGTTCACTGAAACGTCTATCAGCAATCTTATGGAGAGGGCGAGTTTGCACACCAAACTATTCTAAATTATGACTATATGAGAATGGTAGTACGACTCACGAGGTCATCTATTGTCACACGAATAAGAGCAATTCTAGTGGTTACGTCAACGAGTGAACAATAAAATCGAAGACAAAATTTATTTCTGCGAGAATAGAAGTACTAAAAAAAAAGAGCGCATAGTAGAAGCTTGTAAAAAATAATGAAAATCCCGAAACATACAAATTCCGTCTGCTTTTTAAAGCAATCTGAAGAAAGAATATAGAAAGAACCAAAGTACAGTTTTCTACAAGATAGATACTGTATACATTTGAGTAGTAATGCTTCAAAGAATATAATAGAACAATGGTTATTCAACAAGCGAGAATTAGAAGAAAAGTCTCGAATGTAAAAGAAAATTTCGAAAGAAAACGTCAAAAAGAAAACATCAGGATTCCAGAGGCCATCAAAATCCCCATGGAGAATGATTTGTTATAAGAATTTATGTGAGAGTCTTGAGAATGCGATCTCCTCTACGCATCTCGAGTTAAACTAATGAACAGTCCCATATTACAGTCATTAAGAAATAAAAATATATAAGTTAAACGTGTGCTTGAGAAAAATTGATAAAAGGATGAATAAACATTATAGAAAAAGTTGTACAAGTATGCTAGTGGTTATAAAGTTCAAATGTACTACGACAAAATACGGCAGTTGTCCAGAAGGAATAATCATTATTGTGGCAATATATGTTGCAGATGTAATAATTCTAACCCACCCTTACATTTTTCCATAGAATAATCAAAATGCTGTCTCTTAATGGACAAGCACACATTTGTTCTAACACCATTACACACACACACACATTATAAACAGAAATAAATATTATAATGATATATATATAGACTATATAATAACTAATATATAATATAATATATATATTATATAATATATATATATATATATATATATATATATATATATATAATATTATATAATATATATATGTGTGTGGGGTGTGTGTGTCTTTTCTGTATGCTTATGTAGTGCGATAGAGGGTTGATGTTGATTTTTTATGCTGTCAAGTGAACACTATCGCATTACGAGATGTTAGGTTTCAAAAATGGGATGTGATTTCAAAAATTTGCATTATATATTAAATATATTCAATATTATATCAATTATATATTATATACTGATATATATGTATTACATTAATGCAAAGCAAATTGTTTCGCTTATTATGTATGAGGAGGAGTGTATGTCACGGAAAGCTATTATCCTGAAAATCATCTTGCTCAATATCTTGCATGCGTTTAATGAGTTTCGGAAACGATATACACATATATATTAAATAATAATAGATAATATATATATATATATTATATTTTATATATATATTAATATATAATATATATAGGGTATATATATTATAGATATATATAATATAATATAGTATTATATATATTTATATAATAGTAATTATGACATATATATGAATATATATATAACTAATATATAATATATATATTTAAATATATATATATATAAAGTAATATATATGCATATATATACTACTATAATTCTATCTAATAATAAACTTATATATATTTATATATATATATATATATATAAATATATATATATATATAATTAATAATATATTTCATTTTTACCGACAAAATAGGTAAAACGAATGTGCATACCAACAAATTATCATAAATAAAAAAGTGACATTTCAGAAAAACCCGTAAATCTCCGAATTTGGCCGAATGATCGAATGTACTCCGAATGCAGTTGAACAAATTTTATGTTGAAAAGATAGAGAACAGAATTTTTTCTTTAATTTTTCATTATTAAATTGTGAATTTCTTTACTGATTGGAGAAGTGTATAAGTTTTTATACCAGATCTATCAAGTTTTATGTCATTTATTTCAAGTTATTTCGAAAAGGTCTTTCGACGACCTAATCCAAAATAAGCAAGTCAAGTTTTTCTCAAATCTTAATACCAAAAGCAATAACATAAAAAGCTCAAAATACGTATCGTTTTAGCAGTTCACCAATGCGCAATTCTTTCATTTAATTGATGCAAATAAGATGAATAAAAAGCAAACTTTTGCATCCAAATTTAAATTTGTGCGTATCTCAAAATTCCCACAACAAGATGACCGTTCCTTTCCAGTGTCACTGCTATTAAAATATTTTTCAAAAAAATTGTTTAGTTTCTCGAGTTCCGGTACACCCCTAGTTCATTATATCAAATTTTTTATTTTAAAGTTTAAAACCAATAATTTTTGTTTTAGTTTGCAAGTTCTTCCGCCTCTTCATTATCTTTGTTATTCTTTTATTTTTAAACACTAAAATCTTTTGATTGATCATTGAACTACAAAAGTAGGCCATTCACAAGATTTATGTTACTAATATTTTCTCTTTCATCTTAAATTTTATGCCTTCCGTCTAGTATATTAATTAATTAATATTAGTATGTAATAATTGTTAATAATTAAGTATATAATTTATATAAAATAAAGAGAATTATTAATAATATTATATATAATATATAAATAATATATATATATATATATATATATATATATATATATTATATATTAAATATATATAATATATATATATATATATAGATATAATATATATATGTATAATAAATATAAATGGATATAATATATATTACTATATATATATATATAATAATTATTATATATATATTTATATATAGGTATAATAACTATATATATATATTATAGTATATAATATAATATATATATATTAGATAATATAGATATATATATATAATATAGATATACTATATATAAATTATATATGATATATATACATATAATATATAATAATTATATATATATATAATATATCAAGATATATATATATATATATATATAGTAGTATATATATATATGATTATATATTATAGTTTATATATATAGTTATTTCAGAAATTATATATATAGTTATATAATATAATAAAAAATATATAATATATTATATAAATGATAGTAAATATATAATGTAATTTATGTAGGATAATAATATATATATAATATAGTACTATATTAAAATTATATATTATAATGAATATAATAGATATATATATACTATATATCCTAATATTATATATATATATACTATATATATATTATAATATATAGTATTAATATAACATATATATAAATTATATATATATATATTCTTGATCCTATATAATATATAGGTATAATATATTATAATATAAATATATTAGGTAATAATAGATATATAATAATAATAGATATATATTAGATTATATATATAATATATTATATATAAGATATTATATATATAATATATACTAATATATATAATTATAATATATAGTATATATAGTAATATAGTAAGTATAGATTATATATATATATAATATATATAGTATATAGAATATATAGTATATGTATATGTATATAAATATTATATATAATATATATATATATATAATATTAAGTATATATATAGTACTTATATTTATATATATATATATATTATATTATATATTATAATATTATATTAAATAATAACTCAGTGGTGGCTCAGTGATCAAAATTGTGCTTGTAGGGCAAATCGAATATATATTTATATATATAGATATATATTATATATATATATATATATATATATATATATATATATATTATATATATATTAATATAATATATAATATATATAAGTATATATATTACACCTAGTGAAGGCACCTATACGTATACAGAACTTCCTCTGTTTTATAAGACATTAACATTATATGAAATTATTAGGGTCATATATATATATAAATATATATATATATATACGTATAAATAATAATTTCATATCTTTTATTTTAAAACTTATCACGCTCACCTTTAACAAAAACAATAACGATCTCATTAATAGTTTGTAACTAGCAATACAGCCTTTAATCAAATTAATGTATATCCCGTCCAATAAATCTTCCTTAAATGCAGTTGAAGTATGCATATTTACTCCCAAGTCCACCACCAGATAGCAAAGAAAACCTTAGTTGAATTCCTGCAGGCTTATTGATATTATGTATTAATAATTTTTCATACTGTTATGACTTACGTCATAGTTTAAAGCTTCTTGCAACGTTTTTCGGCAGTCAATTCTTGTATTTCTTGTTAATGTAATTTAAATTGGGATTTTTTAAAAAAAATGACTGCTACTGAGTCGGCAGGCATATATCAAATTTGCCTATCTTTTGAGAAGAAGGAACTATTTTTTTGACTCAGAGAAGAAGCAGTTGCCACATTTCGCCACTATTAAAAAAGGAATCTAGCTTAAAATTAGATTGGCGACTAACATGGAGCCTTCGAACGAAATTATATATACCCCGCCTTAATATACTAATATATAGATATAATATATTATAATATATATAAGTATATCATATATATATATATATAGATATATATGATACTATATATATATACAAATCATATTTTTTACTTTTTAATAATTTTTGGTTCACAAAGCAGAGTAGGCTTGCCTACTTCTGCCTACCCTCAAAAAGCAGCCACTATAGATAAATATTATACTATATATATATATATATATATTATAGTATATATCTATATATATAAATATATTATTTATATATAATATTATATATATAATATATATTTATATAGGTGTATAATATATATATGCAATTTATCGATTCCTTTTACAGATAAATCTAAAGATAAACGTGGGTCTGGGGCTCATCTTAGAACAAAAAACCCTATGGCCATGTTGTCATGTTATCAATGCTCTCTCTCATAAAAACTTATAAGCTCAGAAACAAATGAATTATATGTTTGCTTGAGCTATGCGTTTATATAAATTAAAGCTTAGAAATGAATAAACAATGAAGATAACTGATTGCAACATCTGTGGTCCACAGAAGGTTGCCAAAAGATTACTGTTCTTAAGGAAAAACATTCTCTGACTCTATAACTTCGCAAAAATAGTTTACTACAACGCTTGCAAATTACTCTCGATCTATTATGACTTGTCTGACAATGACAGTTTGAATCATAAAATATAAAATGCAAATTAGATTTATAAATGAAGGTACTTAAATTTTAACTATGCAATTAATTATGTATTCATTGTATTAGTATAGTAAAATTTAATAAAATAAATAAGTACCCTAATTTTGACCATGAATTAAATTTAAGCGAAAAGAAATTCATTAAAGATCAGATTTTTTTGAAAAGAATACCAAAAATTTAGCAAGGAAAACCATATTAAATGGAACCTGTCAACAAACAGTCTATTGCCACTCATATAGATAAATACTATATATATATATATAATATAGTATATATATATATATATATATATATATATATATATATAATAAGTTATTATATATTGGATGACCGCAATAATAAGAATCATCCAATGTATATATAAATGATATATTAGTATATATATATATATTATAATTAGTATATACTATATATATAATATATATATGTCTATAAGTATATAGTAGTTAGTATATCTTAGCCTGTATACTATAATATATAATAATAGATATAGATATATATAACTATTATATAAGTAATATATATTATGTAATATATATATATATATATATTAATATACTATTATAATATATATTAACGTAGGTCAAGGAGCTGCTCATTTAATAATAATAACAGATTTCGGTAAAATACATAAAACTTAAAAATAATAACAGATGGTGACCATATTAATAGTAATTTTGATAAAGTTAGTAGTAATCTCAGGACAAATCTATGTCGTTCTTTACAAGATTCTTTACAGTATATATATATATATATTATATACTATATTATAGTATATTTATATTTTACTATATTAATATAATTTTATTTATTATTTTTTATATTATATATTATTTTAGTATTAATTTTAATTATATGGGTTTATATATATTATATATATTTATATTTATATATTATTTATTTATATGTATTTTATATTTAATATATATTATTTATTATATTATAATTTATAATTATATATAAATATATATATATATATAGTATATATTTATATATTATTATTATATTATATTATATATATATATTATTATATCATATTATATATATTATATGTATTATAGGATATAATAATTTAATAGTATTATATTTATTTAAATTATATATCTATTAGTATATTTGTATCAGTTAAAATAAAGAACTATCTGTGGGATTGTAAATGAGAAATTTGCTGTCCTGTGGATCGATTATCAACGTTTTTCATTTGTTGCGACTGACATACTGACGCATCATTCCGTACTAACCCAAAAATGGGAGAATCACAGAAACAACCTCTCAAACGTACCGACCCCATTTCAAGGCGATATCAACAGGTTTCACCCTGTCCTTTCCCTCGTTCTGTATAGATTTAAAATGTAAAGAATAGATAGTAGACATCAGCTTAAATTTGTATAGTAAATAAAGAAAACTTAGTGCGGTGGCTATTTCCAGTATTTACATTTATAAATCTTACAGAACGAGGGAAGGATCAGAGTTTTGGAATAAAACCTTCATAGCATATCCGATTTAAGTTGCTCATTTGGTGGTCGTTTGAAAGCTTATTTTTGGATGTTTAAATCTGTCATCTATTGGGTAAGTATGATTACTCAGTCTGATTTAGAGCGTCCGAGTATGTTTCTGGTCTACGAGTCGCAAACAATGCGGTTGGTTCGGATCACCAGAGGATTGGTGTACATTTTTCATTTACCCTTTCCATAAATAGTTCTTTGTATATTATATAATACTTATTACTTTATATATATAATATATTATTATTATTATATAATATAGTTTTATTATGATATTTATATAATTATATTTATATATATCGATATTATTTTATATATATATATATATATATATATATACTATTATATATAATTATAATTATTATATTATTTATATATATATATATTTTATATTATATATATATATATGACTCCAAATTTGGAGTGAAGCCGGGGTGAGGACTATCTAATATTCACCAGAATTGTTGAGAAAAGTTTCTAGAAGTTAGAGCCAATTTGAAGTTGCAACGTGCAACGATAAGACATTACATTATAGTTGTGCAAGAGTTCAAAGCGTAGTGTTGAGAATTATAGGTAAAACATGGGTTATTGTTGGTTCTTAAAACATTTTAACAGCGTTGGGTTAGTTATATACAAATTCTATTCTTTGTTAAATAACTTTTGGATTAAGAGAATGATTTTATAGAAAATGCCGTAGACTATGTAAAAACACGGGTTCTTCTTTCCGCAGTCTCTTTTGCTTTTTATCCCATGATCTTTCTCATTATCGTTATATCATTAGTGTACGTTTCGTTTTAAAAAAGGAAGAATTATCTTTTACATACTATTAGATATTTGAATTGTAATTTTGAGTCACTAACTGATCATGTTTGTCTTTATATATTATTATCAATTGAGGGTTTATTTTATTTTTAATTCTTCAGCATTCCACTGATATATAAATCAAATTAAGATCAAATGAAAAGTAATATAAAAGTTTGTTCAATAAATTTTTTGTTAGGCTATTAGGTGCATGTACAGTAATTGGAAGTACAGAAAAATTCTGGGTCAGATTTAGATAGGATAAAGCAGGGTTCGTTCTACTTGCATGCTTAAATAATTGATTATTAACTCTTAATGGGGGATGGGGAGAACCAATACAATGGTAAATGGAAAATTGATAAAGTTTAAATAAGTTTGAAATCCGAAAATACTTTTAACGAATATGCATTAAAAATAATACATGGTAATTAATATTGCTTTATCCTTTTGATTAAGGGAATAATAGAAAAGAACAGAAGTAGCTGTAAACTTATGTCATAACTGCATTTTAGAACTGTAATTATGCCAATTGTTTTATTCTTTGATCTTTATATGTTTATGGGTGCGAGTGTAGTTATGTTAAAATTATGAAGGTAAGAAGAAAAGATGACTTTAGTTTTGTACGCATATATATACGTCGAAATCTAAACGATGCCCTCTCATCGCCGCAAATACCTATTTTTACATCTCGTTCTTTATTCTCTTCTTTCCATCAATATCTAAGTCCTCACTGGGCATAGCCCCTAGCTTCACCAGGAGGGGAACTTCTACCATGCGTAATTCAGCCTAGGAATCCCGAACGTAGTGGATTCAGAGACTACCCGCGCCGTTGCGCTATGCGACTCCGACGCTCTACGTTTGTTAGCCACGTTAGATCGACAAATTTGAAACATTTGTCTATCAAAATTAGCGTATAGCTATTGAACCAAGAATTGATTTGATTTTTTTTTTTTTACTTTTTTTAAAGTTTAAATATTTTAACGCAAATGTTACAAATTCATGAAATATCCCTCATCAACAAAAAAAAATGCATGAGAAAATTGAAATTTATATATTAAGAAGTAAAGTCTAACTCATTATGATTTAAAATAATATTAAGAAACATAGTGGTAATGTCTTCCTCATTATGTTTTAAAATCTTCCAATTTCAGAATCGTGTTCTAAAACATTATAATATCAATTAAATTGATTATCCTTGAAGTAATTATTGTCGGACAATGATCATTTCAGTCAAAGTAATACAAATTTGCCATCAAATATATTGCACTCATTTCTGTCCCTTGATTAATTAATGAATTATAGTAGGCAATCTTGGAAGAATAAGAAATTTAAGGTATAGATTATTTAAAAAAAAAAACAGTTTAAACTTTATATAGGGCTTATATATATATTATATATATACTACGCTATAGTGATATACTACTAATATAGTTATAATATATATACTTAAATATATATTATATATACCTTATTAGTATATAGTATATTATATATATACGTACTATATGTATAGGGTATATGAATAATATATATTTTATAGTATAATATATATATATATATATATGATTATATATATATATATATATATATATATATTATATATATATATATATTATATATAAAATCGTATATGTATATATAAATAGTATATATATATATATACAGTATACTATTAGGCTTACTTTATTGTCGTATTATAACTTCTTAATATCTCATAATAATATATTATATAGTAAAACTATATCTATTATATTATATTATACTATTACTGTAGTCTATATTAACGGAGTATTATATATTATATTTAATATACATATATGAGTATATATACTATATATATTATAATATATTTTTTATATTAGAGAGTATACTATATATTTACTAGGTGTGATATGTGTGTATTCTTATGTGTCTGTTAGAGCTTTGGCAATACTTAATAATGTTAATTGGGTGCGTCGCAGAAATAATTTTACTCTATAACAAATGTTGATATTATGAATACAATTACTAACCTTAGAGCAAATCAGAAGTTTTAGCTCCAAGAAAAGGGCTTATCATTAAAATAAAAGCCTCCGCCTAAAATACCTATAAGAAGTGTTTATTTGTACCTTCCGCGAAAGCAAGAGAAGCAGTGAGAGGATCCACTTTCGGGCATCTGCGGCAATTAGTATATTAATTCAAAAATAACCTGTGTCATTTCATTTATCTATTAAAAGTGTAATAAAGCAAAGAATTCAATAGATCATATTTAGCCCTTAGAAAAGTGCTCTAATTATATATTTTAAAATATACAATTACATTTAATTTTTGTTGGCTGCTACCAGCAACCATTTTCGAAGTTGTTATTGCATTAAAAATTTAAACATGCAAAGTTCGTTCACACAAACAAATAATTATATATATATATATATATATTTTCATACACTTATTCAGTTACAAGATGACGAATCGAAGTCATATATATTTTATATATACATATATATATATACTATTACTCTAATAGTATAACATATATAAATAATATTATATATATATATTATTCATGTCGACGGCTTCAACTATTAGTCCACACAATTCTTTCATAGGCAAATGCAAGTATCATATATACCAGCTATACTATAATAATATTACTAGCAATATATATATGTATATAATATATACGTATAATATAGTATATATATTAAATATATATAGTATATTAGATTTTTTGTTACAAAGCGACTTGTTACTACTAGAGTCGGCACGGCAGATATAACAGAGTCGCACCTAGCTTTGGTGACAAACGGAATTATTTTTTTGGACTCGGAGAAGTAACAGCTGCCACTGATCCGCATAATATATAAAAAAGGGAAAATCAAGTTGAAATTTCAGTCGCAGCCTTGAACGGGGAGCCGTGTCGAATAAGAAATCAATTGTTATATACTATAATATATAGTAATTTATATATATATAATATATAATATAATGATATAATATACTACAAAATTATATATATAGATAATATAAGACGATAATATAGACTGATACTATTTAGGTACTAGTTATGCGTCTGTTTGTTATATATTTTTTGAGAGTTCAACTTAAGACAAAGGTAGGCGTTGACCTACTTCTGCCGTACCCTCAACAAGCCGGCCAACTCGATAATTGTGCCTTAGCATTACTTATGTGAGACGCATACTATATCTAAGGAGTTATAAGAATAATATATATATATATATAGTAATTAGTAGCATGATATATATAGTATAGATATATAGATAGGAAATATATATAATAAATATAGAGGTATAATATAAAATTTATTATAGTAATATATAAAATATTATATATTATATACATGACTATAAATTATAACGTACAGGACGCTCGTTATCCACATTCTCACCAGACCTCTTAAACACCTTATTTTACTTATCTTATGATGTTGTGTTCTGGGATGTATATCTTCGATTAATCATATGAATCCGACAATATCCCTTAAGAGCAGAGATCGGCTATGATTTTGGAGTTGTGATGTACATGTAGTTCGCGGAAAACAGCAGAATAATTCGACCACCGCATCGCACAACTGATGAGAGTGGTTTGGAAACTGTATAGATCTCCAGCGAGCAGAATATACGCTCTAGTGATACTCAACGCAATCCAAAGCTCTGACTTCCCTTATTTTCCCTTCCACGATCAAACGAGGAGCATTGGGTCAAGACGTGCCGAGGCAGTCATGAAGGACACTCCTCTTTGCCGCAGGATTCATTTCTTTAGCAGACGTAGCAGGATGGATATTTATTCGTCTGCTCAGGCATAAAAATTCCTGTTGTGGCATGGTACAACTAGCAAATCCACAGCCATTCGTCCTCTATTCGTCTTTCGAAAGAGACCATCGTTTCGTACGTCAAAGAATTCTCACGTTCCACTACTCTAATTAAGCACAGAAATTGGAGGGAGCTCAACGGCAAGAGGTCAGCTCGCAGTACACGGATAATAAGTCCTTCAGATGGTTTTTGTCTTGTAGTCTGCCCTACCTACAAAATGAATTCAAGGAAACGACAAACGTTTAGAAACTCAAGATGTTCTTTTTTTGGAACTTACGCATCTTCAATTTCTTTCTTGCCCAACGTTTTCAAGAAGGCACTTCCAGACACACAAAGGCCCCAAGGCTCCTCTAGGCACTCTTCTTCCGCACTGCATTTGAACCAGTTTTGCGAAATAGGCTTCACGATTTGACATCGGTGGACCCTCTTCACTCCTTCGGATGGCAAACGGATATTATTAACCGCACACGTTATTGAATCGGTCATTACCCGTTTGACGACGAAGCCATCTCCCTCTCTTCATGTCACTGCGAGAATCACATTGGGGTTTCGCGCGTTTCAGGTCGTGTTGAACCATCGTATCTTCCTCAGACCAAGATCGACAATTACGGAATTCCTTCCTTTGGGAGATATTGCGTAGTATTGATGTGCCCTTCTTGAGTGCGGAGAAAAGGAACTAGGCCACCAGCGCGCACTAAACATCCCTATCTTCAGTATTATGGAAAGATGTTGTGAAGAAGGGAAGTTTTTACGCCGGTCAGATCATACGCGTCCCCAGCAATTCTTAACTCTTCATGAGCGTTTGTGGAGCTTGAAGCTCATCTTCAGTCATGTTGGGCGCGTCACGCGCACCTCGCTCTTCAGTACGTAGCAACGGAGACTATCCAGTGATTTTCTGCTCGCGCGACCTTTCGTCTATTGCATTTCCACGTCTTCCAGTTCGATCCCGTTCACGCGCGGCTGCCTGGTCTCTCTCAAGATCCTTGCTACTTGGGTCATCAACTTGCTATTTCTTTTGATTCCATCCTCCTCTCTTAAACGAGTGCTGATCAGACAAATGCGTCGTGGGAACCAATATCATCCTACCGCCCACCCCAAAAAGTGCATTCTGTTCATCGCCGAACGGATCGATTCTCCAGCGTATCATTTTTGTTTGTGGAGGACAGAGCTCTATCATGCGGCACCGTCGCGTCAACTCCTCCCATACGACGGGACAGGTTTCCTGGTCCTTATATAGTAAACGTTAGAGGGAAAGAAGTTTTTTTATAAATTACTCGTCCAGACGGTCCTATACCGAGATAGAGTTCAATATCCATCGATCGTCGCTAAGCCAGCTTATTTCGAGGCTGTTCACTTCTGACTACGCACCGACCAATTGTTCAAATTTTCTATCTTTCCTTCAAACTTCGTTTCCCAGGCGGGTCTATTATCTACTTTTCTTCTCCTCGAATCCTACTGTGGTTATTCCTTCATTACTTCCAGACTGCCACTCTTTCCTGTACATTGGCTAATCAGTTCGATTCTCCGTCCATTTCGTGTCGCTACGCATGAGTGTATCTATAGTCTTCCGCCACCACCACCACCACCAACCACCACCACCCACCACCACCACCACCTCCCCCACCTCCCCTCCTCCACCCCCACTACCTTTAGCCACCGCTTAGCAACACCACAACCTGTCAACTCAACACTTGGCTCGTATCCTCACAAATCTCCGACTTGACATAATAAATCTGTCTTTAGCTTCGCACTAATTAGTCACACAAGCCTATTTTCATATCCAATTCAGCACAGGAAGGCTTCTTCTGCTTGCAACAGTTAATATCACGGTATCCTGTCTGTCTTGGGTGCATATCAGGCCTTATGTCTGAAGACTACAAAAAGATTGCCGTGTTTCTGACCGTTCAGGCTTCCTCCAGTCCATTCCCGTCTTTTACTGCTCTTCCATCTGCCATATGACATCCCTATACGAGAGCTCCGTCCTGGTTTCGCCTCACGGTGGCATCAACAATACCACCCTGCTGTCGCAAAACACCTCTCATTCTGAAACCTGAGCCCCCACCCCAATACCTAGTACTCCTTCAGGGTTAGGCAGCTAATCAAGGAGATGAGGACGTCTACACAGAATTTCTTTGAGCCCAAAGCGCGCTACGACAGAGCGAGATTAACACGGAATTGTACCCGCCATGATGTAACCATCACCCTCTGACTGAACGTCCCAGGAAACAGGTTGGTTAATGCTTTTTACCGCCTACGCTCGGGTTAAGACTGGATAAAATTTAAAGATCTCTCGCTCCAGATCCTAAAACAGCACCTTCCCAGTTTCTCATTTGAGCCGCGGGCGCCTCATACTAGCAACATCACTCGTGATGTGACGTTTCCAAGATCTATCTTTTTGGTTTATATTAGACGGCCAAGCTGAATGCTATTATTTATCTGTCAGAGTACACTCATGTAGAGATTCTCAGAAACCAGAGCAGACAGACCGTCTAATATATAGTCACAGAGATAGAGCGTAAAATTGTTACCGTTTTACTTCAGTAGAGGTGTTCTTATTTCAGATAGAGTCGAGAGATTTGTTGAACGCAGCGCCGACGAATTGCATGGTTTTGTTTTAAGAATTGTTGTAAATTGCACAATGCAGGCCGTATGCAGACGACCTCAATCGCCCGCAAGTCTATGAATTCTTTTCCAGAGTTCCGTCGATATGGCACATTTAGTTATTAATGAAGACAAGCGACGAAGTTCAGATTTATGTTTTTAGCGATTATCAAGTAACAATTCGGTCTAGTAGGTCATTAGATAAGACCGAGAGTAGAGCAGAAGTTTGAAAGGAGTTATTCTACATAATGGAAATAAGGTTGCATCGAGTATCTGTATGATCAGGTTTAGAGTTAGATGTGCAGACGGAGAGATCTATCTACATGAAATATTCTCAATAATACTGTTATTCATTAAGATGAAATAAATAAAATATAAAGATAGTAATAAGATTAAGATCAAAGTATACAAGTAGGTAAACAGCCATATTACAGAAATACGGAAGAGAAGTCGCCCCATCAACCAACAAGCAGATATTAGCATTTGAAAGAAAGCGCAGTAGATCATAAGATTAAGCAATCACCGCGGAGCCAAAGGAGAGCTAGTTGAAGTACATAAAATACAAGAAGGCAGGGTAGTCTGGATGATGTGAGATACTCACATTAAAGTAGACGCGTTAGCACCATACCTTCTCGTCGATAAAATGTTTTTTTATGTTCTTACTATGGAGCTATTATTACTACCATATAAATATTTTATGTATATCTACACTACTGTTTAATTTATTCCAATTAAGGAAGGGCCCAACGGGTTGTAGATGTATATGAACTAAACGCAACGTCACAATTATATCTGTGTCACCGAAAATTTAGGAGAATCCATAATTAATATCATCCATTATACTCTGTGTACCTAACCCTACTGGCAAGCGAGAAGAATGAACTGAAGCATGCTTCTGATAACAGCCAAAAATTGGTTGTAAGAACACGGAAGGTTTCAAAAGAGGATGATCTTAACACCTTAGAATACAGCTTAGCAGGCTATATCACTGGCGATACATATAGAAAGGCATCAGAACGGCTTCCTCTTTTTCGGATAGTAGGTGTGGATAATATGCGCTTTTTGATACGCAAACACTGAGGAAATGACTTTCACATTTCGAAAGATGCACATAGCAGGCCATTAATAGATTTGAATTTGAGAGGAAGGGAGCCAAAAGTCACGGAAGCCACACTTTTCCCTTCAAAACTCGCGGGAGTGACCCCCATCCGTCATAGTCCTCCAACTCCGCCTTCCTTGCACAAAGCGCTTCAAATAGATACAGGAATACCTCCCCCCTTTCACCGCCTGGACCTCCACGACCATTGCTTGAATACATGCAAGCAACGGCCCATAGGACACCCTGAGAAGGCAACGGAGGATCGGACAGAGACGGCGGAATCCACCACCAAACCCATCCAAACTCATCTTGTCCTTATAGGGTTCTAGTCGTCTTATAGAGTAGGAAAAAGATGTGGAGGGCCGTATATGAAAGAGATTTGCATGTTCGCCATCTTATCAGGATTAGTGAGAGATGTATATTTTTTGTCAACTATATAGAGAAACTTCATTTCAGAACATCTCTTAATAAAGCTTAAGAGTAGTATAGCGTAAATATAGATTTGCACTGATATATCGTGCAGCTCTGTGGAGATGTTTTTGGCAAGAGGCACGAAAAGACCCAATTGGGTTATTCATGTAGCATCAAATGTTCAAATAACTTAGAAACAAACAAAGAGTTACGGCACTTCCGTTTTATATCGAAATAATGTCTCGCTTTGCTCTCGTAAGAGATCCCTGCCAACGATTTCTAAGATTTCATCTGCTTAGGAGACTTTCGATAATGACACCGTAGAATTATTGAGGCTGGTAAAGAAATGCAAATGGAGGTAAGTAAGGTTTCCACTTTCCATTGTTGACATAGTTCCTTCTGGCGTCATCAACGACCAACCGCCGATACCCATATCTGTCTCTTATAGGAATCCTGAACATATCCCGAGGAACTAAACATATATCATCTAACGTATACCTCTACCCATGACAACACACTGGTAATATAATTAATGAAGCGTAAGTCAGAAACCAATATTATACGATTTCTAGACAGAAGCGAAATATGGACTACTGTCTTAACATCCTATCCTGAACGTATTACAAGTCTCCACACCTTAATTGATCGTCTCAATATGTAAATGACCAAAGCATTCGTCCCGAGAGGAAAAGGCAGTTCATTATCCACATTATATTTAGCGTTCAAAAAATTTTTAGAAGTGCAGATAACGCAAAGCTTCCACTCACACCATTAATAATCTCTATGAGCTCCCTTACTCTATATTATAATTTAATGTATTGTAAGTGTAAGCATAGTTATTCAGTCGTGATTTTAAATTGGTATATATCTAATAGCTTTATAAGACGACTTTATCAGATAACTATTAATATTTAGTAGATACTCCTATAAGTAAATTATTATTAGCAGAGGTGTATATTTAGATATATATAATATATAGTAAAATATATACTATAGGATACACCTAATTCTTTAGAATCACTGATTCACAATAAAATATTCACAATTATATTAAAAAGATATTTTTAGAAATAAAATATATTAATGTTTAAATATATCATACTATAAGGAACTATATTAATTATTTGATATACTATATTCTATATATATACTATATATATATAATACTATAATATTTATAACAGTATATATATATATATATATATATAGATATTATATTATATAAAGGTGTAATAATGAAAACATCATATAATAATATTGATGTTATATATAATGTATTAAAATTAGTTATATAAGATTACTGATGGCGATTTACAGTAGCTAGTATGTATATAAATAACTTATTGCGGTATATTACAAAGTGGCTAGGGATGACATAATTCCAGAATTTTGAATTGGTCTTTTGCCAGTAGCCCAATTCTCCATCCGATCAGAGAATTGTATTCTATATACGTTAAAGTACAGCCTTCAATACCCTACTTATATAGTCTTTAGGCGAGATACGATTAAAACAAGAAAAGATTAAAAAAGATATGGAGAAGATCTGAATGCATGTTTGTCAAAACCGTGCGCCTGTTCGAATCTATGGTGCCGAAAAATGCTAAAGAATGTCAAGATAAGGATTGAGTTGAATAATTTCATGGTTATTGGTATGTAAGCATTAGAATTGTTCTTACGTTAGATCTCTGCATGTCCTTCAATGTGTCATGATGCCGAAAACATTTCGCCGCAACATAATAAAACTATTAATTTAATAAAGAGTGAGATATCAGTATTTATATTATAATAAGTAATACCACAATTGGTTACTCGATAAAGTTTAATTCTCTTAGCAGCTTGATTTGAATACCTATGTATACGTCATTGATTACATGATCGTACTAATGCTCGTCTTTTGAAAAAAAATAACGAAATTAGTACGATATTAATAAATATATAATAATAATATATATATAATAATAATAATAAATTAAGGATACTTTTATACGAGTTTTTTTTAAACGCGAGCGTTAAAATCGCACGACTCCCTTATATCAAGTTAATAAAGAATATATGAGCTAGGAGATAGTGAACTAGAGATCCCTAAATATGTCTAGGAATTGAGAAGAAAAGAATTAGGTAGTAAATGCTTAGGAAAATAATGAAACTTTTGCAATGCGGAGGAGGAGCGAATCACTGAGAAAGTAGGAAGAGAATAGCGCAAGTGACAAACGCAGTTATATGAAACTTAATAAACTGTATACTACGGGTTTTTAAAAAATCCAATATATTAAATGTGATTTAGGATAATGTACTATTAAATTACATTTTTTGTGTGTTTTGTAATATTTGTCATACTTCTCACGTCAAGGTAGCTATTACGCATATTTAGGAACATAGATAGTTCCTGACGCATTTATCATTCAGAGCTAAAAGACTAACAGTGTAAATGTGTACCCCGAGGAAATAGGAAAATTTGGATAAATTTAAAAGAATATACACTTTAAAAAACACAATTCTAACCATTATTTCTTCAAACAGACGTTGCAGAAAGAGAGAAGAATGACGACTTACTTCAAGTCGCATAAACAAAATTAGCGAACAGCAAACACTTCCCAGCTATGACAGAGCACCAACGAATATGAAGAAGGGGAGAAGGAAATTAGTGGATGATTTGGGCTGGGAATGTGTTGGATGAAGCGTATACAAACAAAGGCGGGAAGAATACGCGAAAGAATATATAAATCATCCACCAAAATACTGAACGAGAAAACCCTGTACTTGACATAAATTGTAAAGTCTAAGAAGATTGGAAGAATGACAAAATAGGTAAGAGAAGTATTCTATCAACAGGACAGTTGGTAGAGAGTTGCTAGAACACTTAACTATGTGCTAGTTATTGCAGGAGATAGGGCAATGGGGAGACTCGGAACATTAATTCATTTTTGCAGGAACCTGAACCTGATGGTAATAACTTAAAGCTAATCTCATGTACACTTAAAATTTGGGGAAAAAAGACCTAGTTTTCAACTATCATCATGCTCCCTATCATCAGAATACACGATGAATTAGAAGGGAATGGGCGCTTATCTTTTTTTAGTCGCAGAAGAAACATCTGAGGGTGGATATAATGTAAAATGAAGTTTATATGCTACTACTGTTGTGGGTACTGGAACAAGGAGACTGCTTGCAGATCGTAAGAATATGTTACTTCCCGTTCCCAGAGATGAGCAACCATCAAATCAGTCATCTTACTATGATAAAGAATTTCAATCAAACAAACATTACAGCGATAGAGAATACCATGATGATTACCAGCCAACAAGTAATGTAAGTCTCAAACCGAGTTAAAATTCCCAAATTAAAGGAGAATCTGGCTTCAATCCTATAGTTCTTGACTTCAACGTAGGAACTCAAAAACATCAAAGATATTACTTACGTAAAATGTAAAAATAAAAGAAAAAAATTGGAAAAAGAAAGAAAGCGACGATTTCGAAAATAAATAGTACTATAGGGCAGCCTTCCTAATGATGAGTGTTACGCAGAGACTGAGTATTGAAGTATTTTCGGATGTCGTCACTCTCCTATGCGAATAAGCGAATCAGTCAACATACATAAATAATTATCCTTGAAGGTTATTTTGTAAATAGACGAAGATAAAGCGTTTGTATAGAAGGCGTAGCGTTTCACGCTAAATATAATATCCACTGACGATAAATTTGTGGCAGCTAAGAGTTTATTGCGCATAGGTTCTTTATTTGATCTTCTAATATTATTGGAATCAATATATCTCAATAATAGCACTAACCTGTCTCGACGCTTTGAGCTCTTAAGAGTGATATACCTAGAACACACAGAATTTGGGCGATTAATTTAGCAGTTAAGTAAGTGAGGTAGATGCTAATGTCGAGGAGCACCGATTTTGGAAGAAACAGTTGAATGAATGTTTGTGGGACAAATATGTAAAATTAGAGTTGTCATGGTTTAAACATAGCCGGAAAATACACTCTGATTTAACCGCATTAGAATTTTATAGGCAATAGCACACATCAAATAATAACTAAGATGTAAATTATGAAATTGGTGAGTTGACGTCTAAAGTGGATGTCTTCTTCTTATCGCGAGTAAATTGTCAAGTTCAGAAGAATGATTTTCTTTTCTTTAGACGGTCATTTTGCTTGATAGCATAGATAGACGAGGAGCGTGATTGTGAGAGGAAAATTTCGCTTCATCACCAAGAATGTTATAAGGGAAATCTTATGATGTTTCTTCATAAGCTGAAGACAGATAACTAGTTTTTATCAACTTTATTGGATAAGATATCAGCAAATCTCAATCATATGAACCAAGAGCAATGGATGAAGGCAAATGATGCTGAGCTTGAATTAGACGCACATGAATAATACTATAGAAATTGAGACCGTAGGGTGAATTGGTGGCTTTTCAACAGAGAAGAAACTTATCATATCTGTTACTATAATTAAACAAAGAGACTATACGATTGTTGGTGGTTACTATTAAACCAGAATATTAAATTTTATGAAATCAATAATTGAATAATGTGCAAGGCCTTAAAACTTGGAGATTTATGGAATGTTTTTGTGTATTTAGGTTTTTTGGTTCCCTAGGTGTTGGCCAGGGCCTAGCAGCAAAAGAAGAACATGCGAGGGTGGTTGCGGGACACAAATGGTAGAGTTGGTACAGCCTTCTGAAATGGTTGATCACATGAAGTAAATTAAAGGAGAAAAAATGAAAGATTAAAAATTACCAAAATTAAGAGCGATTAGAAATGGATAGAAAGAGGTGTAAGTCTGTTGCTAAAGTTTCACTTATTTTATGCTAATATGTTGTAGTGAGGAGAGGGAAAACAGGGGTTGGAAATGTAGGCAGGTAAAAGGGTAGCCTAATTGGGAAGGGCGGAAAAAAAAGAAAATTTGCCCATATGGATTTGAGTTTTACCTCCCAGATGGGATGGAAGAGGTGGATTATAAATTAAAAAGAAAAGGGAATGATCAAAGACTGAGATTAGAAAAAGTCCTGTAGGACGGGATAAGAAGCGACAAAAGTCTGCAGGACACTGAATTGGGTAATGTGAAAAATAAGCCAGAAGCAAGGTTTGAGTAGGTGTTAGATATCAGGGGGACGAGCAGCCATCACCGGTTCAACTGAGAACGGAAACATGTGTAGACCCTACTCCACGTGCTACCACAGCGGTGTCTTAGCTGCTTGCCCACGGACACCCCCAGGAAACCGTTTACACACACGACAAAACGAGAAATTTATAAACAGGAAAATATAGTGAAATATATGTGAAAGAATAGCGAGTGAATCGCTACGACAATATGCGATACATATGAAACTATATGAATGAAATGAATTATCATAGATAATAGATGAATATGCCTTAGATACAAGATATATATGACTAATCAAATATTTATCATCATAATCAAATAAGTATTGAATGAAGTGAATAGTAAGAAAATAGTGCTATCAATGATAGATAAATAATTATTTTATTCCCATGCTGAAATAGTTGTAATATAGTATTTATATACATAGTATACTACTATTAACAAGTGGGGGAGGTGACGTTGTCTTGTTTAAATCTATATTAAATCTTGGCCTTTCTAGATTGGTAGTTGTTCTTTTTTTTAAGAAATATTTTATCCAAGAATATCTCCCCTATAAAAAACATCTGCTACTTGATTTGGCCATCTTTGATTAGCTGCAGCATGGTGTCATATAATGATTTATTAATCTATTTTTCATAAAATGTCCCCACATTGTTTGCAAGCTAATGTCCCTGACATGTTTCTAATAGGATTATTGAATAGTTAATTAAGCAAGTGCTAATGTTTAATGTGTATGATTTAGCATCAACTTATTGCGTTACCCAGTATCTTTTTTTTATAAAATAATTATCTTTATTGGAAGTTATGAATTTATATACATTAATGCATGATAATAATAATTACCTAAGCTAATCAGGGCTAAATTTAATACTACTTTCAATATCACTACAAATTTAATTATCTATAGCAATAAGCCCAGATTTAAATTATTACTATTATGTAAAAGTAAAAATATACATCACATAGGCTACATGCTGAATATTAAACATCATAAAACTCGAACTATTATAAATAATCATATTGCCAATCGTTAAATTGGTTACATTTTACTTTTTAGTAGTGATTATTTAACAATTAAGACTATATTATGAATATATCTTATACTAATGAAAAAACTAAAATTTAATTAGCAGCTCTGTAATGATTATAAAATTGAGTAATCGTAAACAGTTTTCAGTAAATGATTAATCAATAAGATATAGACTCCTTTCCAACCTCGTAAAACTTATACAATTATATATAAATAAGGGTAGTAACTGTCAACTATAGCATATTTCACACCAAAAAATTATTCTATTTATATTTTTTTATTTTCAATTTTCCCGAATAATTTTATGAATATAGTGTTCAATATATCTTGCTCTCATATGATTACATAGAAGTCAAAGTTAGATCATCGGGATTTTAGGACAAAAGGATTAATTCGATAACCATTCAAAACATACCTCGCTATGAATAAACCCTACAGCCAGAATATTTAACTGTAAAACGATTGACTTTATCTGCTGATTATACCAAATTATGAAATAATTATTAAAACAAATTAGATCCTTCAATATAAATTTATAAACATTACATGTGACTGCCATTACACACATCATAAATAATTCACGTTTCAAAGAAACCCTAAACTAGTAGCTACTAATCTAACCTAAGGCCCAAAATACTAACTTCTAATTAAGATACATATTAAAACACATTAGTTCTCCTGCTAATACACTCAAAACAATTATAAAATAGCTGACTACGCTATTACCACACAATTGTAAATCTTACTTTTGACAAGAAGAACCGAAACAATTTTTTTTTTTTATCGGGTTCCGGATCAGGTTCCGGACCCGCTGCTAGCCAGCCATATATAAAATCAACTTAAAAGATTCTCTACTATAAATAAATTTAAGCGCTTGTAGGTTATACACTAGCAAGTCAAGCAAAAATTCAGTAACGTTGGGTCCAAAGACAGTACCTCAAACACCTGGTCCTAATATAAACTATTGAGCCAAAATTTTATCTAGGAAACCATCATAACATGAATGATAACAATTAAACAATAATCTTGCTATACACCAGAAACAATATAAATAAGCTCACTACCTTTCACTTACATACAAATTGTAATTTTCACTTGGCAAAGGAATACTCAAACACATCTTAAATACTTAGGACCCAAATTTATCTAAATTCTCGACAAACACTGAATAACCATAAAACAAATATAATTCTTCTATATTACTCACAAGTAAACTAAATTATATCGCCTTGGCTCTCGCTTACTACTACACTATAATTGAGATGGATGCGTTCTCTGGTACCTTTATTCTCTAAAATTAGTAGGTAATTAATATTAATCGTATTAATGACATTACTTTCGACCTAAATTTCTCCTACTAAATCATGTACAATCTAGCCAGATAATATCCAATCGCTAAACAATGCGATCTACGTTGTATAAATTCTTCTCTAATCACTCTCGTAATTTCATCGCATAGAAATCATTTACCAGGATACTCTCACGAGCAAACTAACTTTCATCAAGAAAGTGCGACTCTACCCCTTTGCGCCTACTGATAAATTCTTTACGGCCTTTGCAAAAACATCTCAATAACTTCTGAAATCTACCTTTCCTCCTCTGCATCTTCATGTATATTACTGGCTACTCTTCTAATTCTGAAACAAATGCATCCATACTCCATCTCAAACCAACCCTAAGACATTCTGTATCCTCTCCTCCTCCTTCTCTTCTCAGGTCCTATGCTGCCCTTAATATAATTTGATTGGACTACGCTCCTGAATACTTAATAACTTTAATGAATCACCTTTACCCGGAGGCACTTCTCCCACGATTTTACTGAGAGCTTTACTATAGGCCTACTTCTCGCTCAACGTATATACTACTCATGCCTCAATACGGCACTCCTCATGTTTGGTAACCGGCATTAAGTCCAACCTATAATTCCGTAAAAAAGCATAACGCCTCTATACCTCTAAACTATCGCCCTAAATCAACCTTATTATTTCACAATTCTTGAAACACTTATCAACTTCAGTTCTCTCTAACATCGGAATTCACCTTTCTCCGAATCGCCAGTACGCTTCTCCCCAGCATGGCATTCTCTACTAATCTAAAATTTATGTACCTAACCTCAGACATTACGTGTAGGTAAGATTTCGTGTTGCGTATTCTACAATATCAAAGCAATTACCGTGTATTAGCCTTCTCTCCAACCTCCTCCTTTAATCCGTCACTATTCTACTAGCTACTCTCAAATGTCATATACGTTACTTGATATTGATGGCCACTCTATTTCCTATTTTTATCAATCTAATTATTGTCCATGTTGCTTACTCCTAACTATTCTATCATATATTTCTCTAACTGCATACATCTTAAACTCATACCACTCATATAGCGATGAATCACCTTTACATTTTCAACTCATTTCAAGGAGTAAGGAATACCTTTCATACATTATTGATATATGGTTGATCTGGATGAATTTTCGGTGTGTCTCGCAACCTTGGAAATTTAATCTAAACACCCCAACTGATACAAATCTCCCTCTCTAATACACATTCTCCCAACTTTCCATCTCATTCGACTTCCTACTATCTCCTATTTACAAATATATTATATTAAACGTGCTACTAATCATAAACAAAAAGTCTAAAACCTCACACACCATGTTTTGCATCGGCCTAAAAGAAAACTGAGGAGTCTAGTACACTGCAGACTTTTTACTTCAGCAACAGTTACCTATATAACAAGCTCACCCCCTTATTAGTACTGCACTCATATCTGCCAGTTACCCACTTTAGGAAGTCTCATCAAAGCTTAAAACTTAAAAATGTACCTTACTTATCTCAGTCAACGACCTCTCTTGCGGCTCACATATATTTGTCTTTATCTCTTTTCTATATTACGTACGCATGCGAGGATTCACTTACTGAGTCCGCTCTTTTAAGTAACGACCCTCCCAGCACAAGTTATATATATATTATTTATAGTCTCAACGGACATTATTTATAATTTATTATCATCTTAGACTAGTTCCCACCCTCTTTACTGCCTACCCTTCTTAATCTCATACTATCTTCTATGTTACACACCATAATAACTTCCCACCTTAGCCGCGTTCATATCATCTTACAATTTTAGGTATAAATAATTTTGAGTGTAACATCCCTTCTAAAATCTAACATCCAGTTAAACGTTAAAAAAAAAAAAAAAATAAAAAAAAAAAAAATAAAAAATAATAACTTGATACTCGCTTACTTATAACACAATCAAATTGATACAATTCACGTGATTTGATCAAAGTAAAACTCTCATAATCACTGATCTAAATACCTAGTCCAAATTATTCTAGACATCTAACATAAAATATTAACAAATTAATGACCTAATATACATGATAACAAAAAGTTGACTGCCTTAACTAAATCAATGTAATTTTTCACGTTTCAAGAGAACCCAAACACCGCTTAAGATACCTATTAGCCAAATAACTAACCTATTCTTAACATAAAAGACATTTTAAAACAAATTAGATTTCCTTCATTACACAATAATAACAATATATAATATTGCTACTTAAACACACAAATTGTAAATATTCACAGTCAAATAATTCCCTCCAATCACCTGCCTAAATTACCTAAGCCCAATTATATACGAAAACATCAAAATCAATTGCTAAGTGTAGTAAATCCTATACACATAAACAATAAATAGCTGAGCTACGCTTATATCACACACAAATTGTCTTAAAATTCCGGTGCAAGACATCCTCAAAACCTCCATAATACCTAGGGTTAAGCCAATAAATTATCTAAACCATCTACATGCATACCATATTAAAACAAATTTAATCCTTTCTATTAACAAAACAATATTACTAAGCGCTTTATCACTACAACAAATGGTAAATTCCTTTTCAAAGAATACCAAAACCTTCCTAAATTACCTAGACCAAATTATTATCTAACCGTCTAACATCAAGACAATAAACAATATCCTTCATAACATATAACAATAAGATGACTACCTTACACACATCAAATTGTAAATTTTCCCCCTGCAAATAATTATAACACCTGCTAAAACTAGACCAATTATATCTTGAAATCCACACTACAGAAACATATTAAACAAATCTAGATCCTTGCAATACACATATAACAATTTAAAAGGGCTTGACTACTATATATATAAAATGTAAATTTTACTTTGATAATACCTCAAACACCTGCGCTAAATTACCAGGAAGCAAATATCTGTGAAACCTATCTAGATCAAGACATTTTAAAAACAAATTAATTCTCACACATAACAATAAATAGCTTGACTACCTTAACACTACATCAAATCAAATTTCTTCCACGGGCCAAAGGATCAATACTCAAACCCCTAAAACCTAGGACCCAAATATTATCTGAAACCTAATCTAATATGAATACAATAAAACAATAATCCTTCTAATACACATAAAAAGTAAATAAGCTAATCCTTATACATCATCAAATTAAATTTCCAAAAGTACTCAAACACCGCCAAATACCTTAAAAACCTTCCTAACCTAAATAGGAACCCAAATAACAAATTTAGATTCCTTTGCTATAACTTAACAATATAAATAAGCTCGACAATTGTTTATCATGCCGTGCGACACATTACGGAGTCTATGAAAAACCTGATTTGTTAAATATAATATTATCTAACTTTTTTGACATCCCTTTTAAGAAATCTAAAATAAATTTATTCCTTGCGATTAACATATAACAATAAACAGCTTATACCTTTAGCCTACATCCAACTGTAATTACTTGCAAAGAATACTCCAACACCTGCCATACTAGGACCAAATAATTATCAAAAAAACATCTAACATGAAAAATATTCTACAACAATTAGCATTCCTCTATACACATTATAAAATAATAACTGACCGCTATCACTAATCAAATGTAAATTCACGGCTTCAAAAATTACCACAAACACCTGGCCAAATAAAAGAGCCCAAAGATAAACCGTTCGATATCATTGTATACATAAATTATAACAATATAATAAAGTTGATAAAGCTAAAGGATTACATGAGATTAATGTTTCATAATCAAAGATACCTCAAACACCGCCTAAATATACAGTACCCAATTTCTTACTGGAAATCATCTAACATGGTAACATAAAAAATAAATTTACATGTCTGCTAAACTCAATCACAATATAATAACTGATACGTTACAACATCAAATTTAACATTTCCACGTGCAAGAATACCATCAACTCGAAATACCTATCCCAATTTACTGAAACCGATTAAAATAGTTACATAAAAAAAAAGATTCTGCTATACACAATACATATAAATAGCTAACATCGCTTATCAACTACATCCAAAGAAATTTTTCACGTTTCAAAAAATACCTCAACACCTGGTAATCTCTAAGAGCCCAAATATTATCTGAAACTATGGATACACATTAAAACAAATTTAATCCTTAAAAATTAATTTCTTAAATTAACTACTACGCTTTCACTACATCAAATTTAAATTTCACGGTTTCAAAGGGAGATACTTTCACACCTGGCCTAATACCTGACACAATATAACTAAACATCAACGTACTATAAAAATTTAATTTCCTTGCTATCACAAATAACATATAAGAAAGTTTACTACCTAACACACTCAAATTGGGAAATTTCCACGTCAAAGAATACCTCAAAAACACTGTCTAAATACCTAAGCCCAATTAATCTTAAACATCTAAAATACTATAAAAAATAAATTCATGCATTACACATAAACAATAAAACTATCGCATCATACATCCAAATTATATTTCACCGGTTTGCAAAGAGATTACTCAAACACCGCCTACATTACCTATACCCAAAATATCTAAACCTCTAACATGATACAATAAAACAAATTTAGATTTGCTTGCTATACAAAACATATTAATAGAGACACCTTATTCACACATCAAATTTAAAATTTCACAATTTCAAAGAATACTCAAAACACCTGCCTATTACTAGGACCAAATTATACTGAAACGAATCAAATGAAACAACTTTATAAACAAAATAATTCCATTGCTATATCCAAAAAATTAGAATATGCAGCTATCAAACATAAAATAAATTCAAGGTTTGCAAGAATACCTCAACACCGCCAACATACACAAACTCGAAGTCAGAGTAACGAAAGAAACAATTTAAAAATAAAATTAGATATTTCAACAATATAACAATAAAATAAGCTTGACGCTTGTTCACTACATCAAATTGTAAATTTCACGGTTGTGCTCAAATACCTCTAAATTACCTAGAGCCCAAATATTACGAACCGACTAACATGATATCACAAAACAAAATATTTCCTGCTATTACATAAACAAATAGTAACTGACTACCTGTACTAATCAAATAAATTTTCACGGCAGAATACCTCAACACCTGTCTAATCACTAGAACCCAAATTATATCTGAACCGCATCAAACATAAATACATATTAAAACAAATTAATATTATACACATATAACAATATAAAATAAGCTTGACTGCTCTTCTATCACACATCAAATTTTTTCACTTTTCAAAGAACCTCAACACCGACCTAATTAAAGAGCCCAAATTATATCTAAACCGTCAATCAATAATCTTAAAACAAATTAATTCCTCATACAAACAAATAAATAAGCTGGACTACTATCACATACATCAAATGTTAATTTCACAGTGTGAAGATACTCAAAACCTCCTAACCTAGGAGCCACAAATTATATCTAAACCGACTACATTACATAAACAAATTAATCTTCTATTACACATATAAACAATATAAATAACTTACTACCTATCACTACTCAAATTGAATTCAACGTGGCAAAGGCATACCTCAAAACCTCCTAAATACCTAGAGCCCAATTTATCTGAAACCATAACCATGGAACATTTAAAACAAATTTAGATTTCGTTTATTAACATTATCACAATTAATATGTTACACTACACTACTCAACAATTGTCAATATTTTACGTGCAAGAAACCTCAACAGGAGCTAAATTATTTGGTTCGATAATTAGGTTTGGTAAAACAACATAACCATTAAAAATCAAGATCTAACGAACAATTTATTGACTACAGTTCGCATATCAAAGTTTCGAAGCCGTTCCGACGATTTACGAGATTGTCAATTCAAATGAAGTTTTCCAACATCGGTCACTCGAGCATTTCCAAATGATTTTTATTTTGCACGTTATTAACCTTAAATATTGACAGTTGAAAACCATAGTTTTTTTTTTCTTTCACACTGATTTCAACTGGTAGGTCATTTTTTAGCTTTAATATGGATTAGCTGTAATTTCATTATCTCAGATCTGGTAATTCCTAGGACAAATTCTCAAGTATTGTAATGTTAAGAACATTGTAATGTACGCTTCTTAAAATATTCCTTCAACAAATTTTTTTCAAAATTTTGTATCAAAATTGATGAAAATGTCATTTTTGGTGTGAATTTTAGGGGGGGGGGGAAGCTCTTTACTTAAAGTTTGAAATTTTGTAGAAAGTTGCACCTACAGAAAATAATGGTTTAATTTATAAAAAAAAAAAAACACATTTTTTACTTTTTTTTCTACAAGGCTTTCAAAAATTACTTTTTGAAAAAAAATTCCCAATCTTAGAGTTCAATATCTTTGGTGGATAAATATGTAAAAGACTGAAATTTACAAACATTAAAGTATTCTATCATAAGTAACTCTATGTAAAATGTTGAGTTGGGAACTCAAGTGGTTTAAGAATTACATCCTTGCAAAAGTCATAAAAAATTCATCATTTTCCATAATACGCTCTACTGGTTAATTGTCGTAATACATATTTTTCTGGGTAATTATAGTAAGGCTTTAAAATAAAAACAATCATCACATGGTTACATGGTATCACTGAAAAATGTGCCAAGAAACCTTAGCACTTGTTGGAAGGTTTCGATTTCAGAAGGGAAATTTTAGAAAAAAATTTTAAAGTGAAATTTGTACATAATTTCATTAATTTTCATCAAATCTATATGAAGTAAAAACCAAAAGTCATTATTTTGGTAATTTTAAAATTTCAATACTAGCATTTTTTCGTGTGTCTATCAGTATGTTTTCTAGTGCCAATTGAGTGCTAGACTTTGAGTGCCAACTACCAATATATCAAAAGAATTCTACCTGAGAGAGATATGCTCTAAGTAAAAAATGTTTTTATGTTTATCCCTTTTGTAAACAAAGTTAAAAGTTATCTGTTTGTTTGTTTTTGGATTTTATTTTTTCAAAAAAAGTTTTTCTCTTTTTTTTTCTCTTTTGATAATGTTTATAAGAGGGATAAAGTTTAACATGTTTAGTTAGAACACATTTCTCTGTGGTTGGTGTTTACGCCCCCGACAGCTGTCACTCAATTAGATCTGAGATAGTGCAAAAAAATTACAAACTCAAAGTACAAAAAAAAAAATTGGTCAAATAGCCATCTTGTTGAAACCAATGTGAATAAAACAAATTATGGTTTTGAGCTGTCAATATATAAGGTTAACAGTATACAAAATATAAATTGTTTGAAAAATGAGCCGGAGAATAATTTTTTTTTTCCTTTACCATTTCATATGTATTAATTCCGAGTTAAATTTTCAGTGTCAAACAATTTGTGCTTCTGCAATGACATTTCAGGATTTTCTGAAGAACTGAATTCGTATTATAATGCTAGCCAGTGGAGACTTTTCATCGACTCCTCGCTTTATAGTAGAAAAGCCGTTTTTTTATTATTTTTTTTTTATTTTTGGGCTTTTTTTTTGCTCGCTCTACGGGAATAATCTTCCATCAATTACTATTGCACACTCTTGTTTTAAAGGAAGTTTATGAAAATGTATTAAGTATAATGAGCACCAGTGGTTAACATGCGCAGACTTAAAAGTAGTATCAATACTAAATGATCTGCAAACGGGTTTCGCTAAGTTTGTGATTATTATGCAAGTGAGACAGTCGTGCCCGAGTGTAACATTCCACATGCTCTCGATAGTCATCTAGGAGCGAGTCAATAGTTGACTCACAATAGCATCATTTGTGAACCACTAATTACTAAAGAAAAACTAATTTTACCACATTTTCACAAAAAATTAGGACTCATGAAACAATTTGTCAAAGCCTCGAAGCATGATCAACCATCTTCGCATATCTCAAAGATAAATTTCCAAAGCTTAACGATCCAAAAATAGAGTAAGAGATCTTTGTTGGGCCTCAAGTTATCAACCCGAATTTGAAACAACTTTGAAAATTAAGAATTGGAAGTCTGGCAAAGTTTCAAGCGTGAGTGTAAAGGGCTGCTCCAAAGCACAGAACTGACAACTACTAAATTCTGGTATAAAAAAAAAATAATTAATTCATAAGAATTTAGGGCCAATATGTCACTAAAAGTGCATTTCCATCATTCGCATACGACCTTTCTAGAGAATTCAGCAGAAGTCAGATGTCAATATGAAACAATTGACCAATATATCGCTATTATTGAAAACAGATACAAGGAGAATGGAGCTCAGCGATGATAGCTGAATTTTGCTGTACCCTCCAAATAGATAGACCAGATGCTACACATAAAAAGAAAGCATAAGTACTCTAAAAAATAATGGTAAAAATTAGTGAACCATTTTAAATTTTGCTCTTTTCCATGTGTTCTAAAAATAAAATGAAGTTCACTTATCTTTGACTCAACATAAAAAAAATGCATCTAATATCATTTTGTAACATGTATTTAAATAAAAATTTATCCGAAGCTTACTCATTTCTTTACGATGTATATGTAAATATTTTAATACCTCTTTTACGTTAGTACAAAACTTTAGGTCTACATATGCTGTACGGATACCATGCTGACTTAAATCTGTCATTTTCTATGGCAATGGTCTTTTCTAGAGTAATTTTGTAAGTAGATCACAAAAAATTATATTCGTTTTTCATAAAAAACCATTCCATTATTTTGTAAATTGTGAATAAAAGAAGTAAAATATTGAAATTTTTCAATATTGTATTAACTTCACATTTGCAATTTACAAAATAATTGGAATCATTTATCGAAAACCGAATGTCATTTTCGTTATCTATGTACAACAATAATAACCTAGGGACTGACTTCTTCGTCCCTGTTGCAAAAGCATTGTTATATAGTGTTATTATGTAACTTTGAGATAAGAGATTATAATTTTTGATGAAAAATGTAAATAAATAAATTAAAACTAAAAAGAGTTGTATGAAATATAAGTAAAAAATATTAATATATATAATATTTAATTTAAACTTTGCATGTAAGGAAGTATATAATTTCTGGGAGTGGAAGTAAATATATATAAAACTTATTAAAAGTTGATTAAGTGATTAGGTAATAACTTTATAAAATTAATTAATTAATTAATTAATTATAACTCAATACTTATATGAAATTTTATTCTTTTATTTAGTTTTCTAATTAATTTTAGTCCAATACATATATATATATATATATATATATATATATATATATATATATATATATATATATATATATATATATATATATATATATATATATATATATATATATATATACTATATATATATTTATTTTTTTGTTTTAAAGAAACAGGTTATTTTTATTTTTATTTTTTTTTTTTTTTTTTGTAGTAAATTTTTAATAAAACAAAATAAATTTATTTTTAATTTTCCTTGTCAAATTCTTTCTTTAAATATGCTAAGTATTCAACGATTTCATATTTATAATAACAACTATGATTGACTATGGGCACAATTATTATCCGGTGTAACGCGATGATTCATGAAGAAGTGAAATGTTTGTAGTTATACAATGAAAGAAATATTTAAAAAAAAAGTTAAAAAAATAAAAATAAAAAATAAAAAGTTATGATCTCTAAATTTCATATTTATAACATATTTAATGCCAGATGCTTATTTTATATATATATATATATATATATATATATATATATATATATATATATATATATAAATATATATATATATATATATATATATATATATATATATATATATATATATATATGCTACTACAATATATAAATTCTTATGTAAGGTTTATGATTTTAAAGCAATATTTTAATATTTTCCATTACCAACGGATCGGGAGGTATCGGGGCATAGACAAATACAAATGTCATTCGTGTCATGCATTTATTTACAATTAAAATTTAATTTAAATGTTATTTCATAACGAATTATAAAAAAAAATACAAATATATCTCCCTCAAATAAACAGGTTATATATATATATATATATATATATATACTATACATATATATATATATATACATATATATATATACTCTCTATACTATATATATATATATATATGTACCGTACTCATTACATTGTATAAAATTTATAAAAGGATATATATAATAAGTGCTAGCAAGACTCTGTTACACAGTTGGAAGAAAACCTTGTATAAGTCCTGTGGCAAAAGCCAAAATAATTGTTGCCTTCTTTCTTGTTGTATATTATCAAGGTCACCGAGGTGACTCTTGTCACCCTTGGAGTGCCAAATGGGAATTCAGTTAGAAAATGTAGATCAGAGTGCGAACATCTTGACGCTCTCTCGGTCATAAAATTGATAGTCTACTCTTAGAGGAAGATTTTAAAACAATTAAATTTTGAACAGTGAAAATATCTTAATGTGTGTTCTTGTAAAATAATAGTCATTAAACATAATTAATAAAGAAATAACTAAAGCGTTTCCTTATTCAAAACCTCTTCTTATTTGCTATATAATGACCTTTATTGCATGAAAGAATAAAAAACCTTCTTGATAGAATTTTTTTGGTGACATCATTGCGACAAGAATCATAAAAACCTTTTGTAGGGCGAATAAGAATAATAATAATAATAAATACGGTGATTGTCAAAGTGAAAAGTGCCAATAAACAAATATAGTGCTAAGTGAAGTGACTCATATACTGTGAAAAATTTTTTGGTAACAAAAATAAAGTCTTAGTGCGTTGGTACATAGCTCTCATAAACTTTATTACATAAGGAATGGCGTGAAGAATCCCGTTATTTTAAAAGTCGCTAGTCTTGTGAAAAAGAGCTCCATTTTCAAATAATATCACCAGCAAAAAAAAAAAAAAAAAAAAAAAGTAAGAAGACGAGGCGGAAGGGACTTTACAAAGATGCTAATATAAAGATCTCCCGGTTTAAGACCAGGAGGTGAGAAGTCGAAAGTACTGTCGAAAAGCGAACGTTTCCCCTCTTCCCCCAAATCTCCAGTTAGGAGAGAAAGAAGAAAAATTCATTTCTCCGATGGGAAGGAATCCAGACCTTCAGCCCCGCACGAGCAAGGATCATTGCCCCAGTCTCCCCATCGTGGAAGGATCCCAGGTGATCTTTATTATTTATTCAGATTTGCGTAATATGATGACTTGTACACACTACGATTACCGTTTCCAAACTTAATGGAGTGGAATCCAAAGAACGCGTAAGAATATTGACTTCCGTCCTTCCCATGATATTGTAGCAACCATCAAATTTCCATTGGGGAGATTGCTTTCAAAAGTTAATTGCGTCCATTTAGGAAGCTCACCTTAAATTTGAGAAGTCAATCAGTGATTTTCAAAAGGAAGAGAAAAAAAGAAGAACTCCTTCAGTGTATTTGGCAAGAGTCCGTCGTGAGGTTATAGGAAGAATAGGATTTGATCTGCTTGAGGAAAACAGTGCTCCTTTTGTTCATGAATTGTTTGTTAATGAGCTTCCATCTCGCATACAAGAAATTATGACTCTGGCAGACACTGATAGCAGTCATGAAAAATTACAAAAGTAGCAGATAACTTATATAAGAACATTTATAGGAAAACGAAGAGGGAGAGAATATTGGGGGCCGTGAATCTTCAAGGAGAGCGGGTTAAACACACACGAGAGCGGCTCATATGGAGAAAGTCGAAATACAAACAACAACTACGATTCTCAAGTCAGAAGAAGCTAAAGTAAACAAAGAGTTCTTTCGGGTCGAGAGATGAAAGGGCTTCTCAAGAGTCTCTCACCAAGGTCGCAGGACGGCTAAGTGAGGCCGCTGCCAAACCGACTCATTACAGAGAACAACTTCATTTCAAAATAGAAGAGAAATGCTCATAGAGAACACGTAACAAGGCAACACTGTGAAAATACTGAGAGGTTGCTGAGTTATGTAAACCACACTTAGATACCTCCATAGAAGTTACACCTGTCATTCGGAATTTTGTCCTATGTATTCTTTGGTATTCCCACCGAATGGAGAAAGTCAGCAAGCCCATGAGTCACATCCTCAGAGGAGGCAGGGAAACGCATCAGATCCCCCCTCGAACAGGAGTTAGAGGGGGAGGTGAATATT
>JABUQX010051383.1:17500-20000 GCA_015478945.1 Trachelipus rathkii | reverse complement strand
TAAAAATCTCCTAATTAATAAAATGTTATTTACTTTCCTGTAGCTGTTATAGTTTTTTAGTTGCATGCATGTTGCTTTCGGGACGCTTACTATAATATATATATATATATATATATATTATATATATATATTATATATATATATTTATATATATATAATAATATATATACTATATTTAATATATATATCTATATATATGAACTTGTCCTTTAAAGGATGTTAGACCGATATATGTTGAACGAAACGATATATAATCGATTTCCCCGATTATTTTCCAAGGCAATAGAAGCTCAGAGTTGCCAAAAAAGTTTTTTTTTTTTTAGACTAATTGAATAACCAAGATTAAATCGCAAAAATATGAAAAGTCGGCTCGAGCCCCTTTAAAAAAAAAAAAACCATTTTCTGGAGCATGATAAAAATAAGCAACTCTTGGACTCCTTCTATTGGAGTTTTAGCTAACACGTGCACTGCAGGGTTCCACGCATAGTGTTCGGCGATTTTCGCATGTCTTTATATATATATATTATATATATATATATATATTATATATATATATATATATATATATATATATATATATATATATATATATATTTATATATATATATATATATAATATATATATATATATAGCTGCGTTTCCCAGAAGCCCGACTGCAACCCGGGCTGGGCACAACAGGCCGCACATTGCATTCGTTTCCAGAGGCCCGTTTTCGCACTTTCTACGTCACGTAAACGTGTTAAAAGTCCTCCGATTTCGGGAATAATAAACGTCCGGGGCTGCGGAAGTTACTGTTACAAACAATATTATACAAGAACGTGTCGGGAAAGTCTGCAAAAAGTTTTTAATATTTAGTTAACTTTTATATAAGGATACTAATATTATCGTATCATTTCTTAAAATAGATACATATAAGTATAAGTATTGTTTACAATTGTCAGCTGATCCGACGGTGGCGCGCTCGGCCGTTCCAGGTACTCAAATCTGTTCTCTGATTGGTTAATGTATTTTTTTCAATTACGATCGTTTCCCGAGTCGAAGCACACGGGCTGCACTCGTCTGGAGACGCCAGCTTATATAGTGGTATAGTATATATATATATTATATATATATATATAATATATAATAATATATAATATATATATATATATATATACTATATGGTAATAGTATATAATATTAACTATATATAATATATATACACTTTTTTACCCACCCGCTGACCACCCCTGTATCAAAGGCTATATTTATATATATATATAATATATTAAATAAGTTATATATATATATATATATATATATATTATAAAATATTATATATATAGATATATAATGATATCGATAATAGTTCCACAATGAACTTATCGCAAACCGCGATTGTACGGGGTTGTTCCGGAGTCTACGTTGGGATGGATCAGACTTTTTTTTTTGCCCTACCACAATTAAAGAGTTGCAAAAAGTTGCGATGCCCAGCAAGACATGGGCGTTATTTTAATATTGTAAGAGATACACAGGGTTAGGCCCTCTCGCCTCTCTTGCTTGAACTTTGCATGAATGAGGTGACTGCCAATATTCAGAAACCATCCCTGGTCGCTTCTCTACGCCTTTGATATTGTAGCAGACGAAATGAGTCTGCAACCCTTAAGAACAAACGCAGCAGTGGAAGACTCGTTTACAGGAATTCGTCCTGCTATTTAACAAAAAAAGACTGAGCACATGGAAAGTAGGCCCAGACAGATGGAACCATCAGTATCGACGGTAAAGAACAGCAAAGTCACCAAGTTCAGGTACCTCTGGTTTAGTGTTGGCCGATGCATCGGGTGCGGTGCGACAATTTCACTGTTCCGGTATTGTGAGGTGCAAAAAAAAGAATGACTTGGTGTGGTGCGGTACGGAAATTTCTTGTGCTTGGCCAACCCTACTCGGCTACATCATCAGCAATGATGGTAAAACTTTCCCAGATGCTTTTTTTTTTTTTTTTTTACAGTTTGTCACCATCATCACGGGCAGAGCCCTATTCAAGGAGGGGGTGTTAAGAGTCAATGTCACCGGGGCAAAGTAGCGTCGTCCCTTTGAGTTTTGTGTGACCGCCGTATGCCCGTTCGTCTAAAGTCGAAGCATGTAGTTAACCCCGTGGCTCTTTTACGTCAGAGTGCTGCCCAGCAACATTTATCACAGAAATCCTTTCGTTTTAGTGAGACCTCCAGAGTACTTTTTAATCAGCTAAATAAAGTCGTACGATCTTCTCAAGGATGTAAAAATACCTGTAGCTATTAGGATATATATCTTTAAAATAGCCTAAAGAAAGATTAGGTCTTATATTCATCCAAATATATATATTTCAAATTGGATATGGTTGGATTCCCTAATTGCAATGAAGTATAGTTTATTGGGAAATCTTGTTTCATTTATGATTTTCCGAAATTTTGGACACGATGATTCGTTTTGAATACTTCCAATGAATATATTGATGCACTGTTTGCACAAATTATGGCCACA
>JABUQX010051383.1:10000-12500 GCA_015478945.1 Trachelipus rathkii | reverse complement strand
AAGCCAGCATTAATTATCATCGGGAAAACTATATATATATACTATATATATATATATATATATATATATATATATTATATATATATATATATATATATATATATATATATATATATATATATATATATATATATATATATTATATATATTGTCAAGTTATACCTTGCCTGAAGGCCATAATTTCTCAATTATGAGATCCACAAGTTTATTTATAATTTTGGAAAGACTATTATTAATGATTTCGCTACTATTTATTTAAAGTTAGATTATTTCATAATTTGCTCAATTTTAGTATTTATATAAAATTAGATTTATTTTAGACAAATTGTCAGATATAAAATTATTATCATGTAATATTATAAAAGGCAGAGATATTATTATAATGGCTTTTTGCTTTTTGTACTATCGATCTTAAAACTTGTGATTGGAATATCTTTTAATATTATTTACGAGTAAAACTCCAGCTTTTATCTTGATTGATGTGCAAACCTGCACGGCTTCCAGAACCATTAGATAATTCTCATTGAAGCTCGGTCCTAATATTCAGCAAGTTGTAAAGGATTTGATAAAGTTTAACCCCTAGACAACAGAAAATATTTATTGGAACTGAACCCGCGTGTCCTCTTCGATAAAATATCTCGACACGTTTTTGGGTGGCCTTGTCCGAGAAGGAATATAGCTTGAAATTATTTCTTCATCACACTTGCTGAATTTTGATACTCTCTTCTCTCTTATTCTTCACGGTTTCTTCTCTCCTTTGTCAACATTAGTAATGTACTATCGAATGGACTATCAATCCTTTCGTCAGATGATCAAAGAATTAGGCCTAACAAGCGCTGACTCTTATGAAGTTTTCAAAGAAAGAACAGATGCCTATAAAAAAAAAGATGGCTGCTGAAGCTGAAAGAAATGCTCAACTCAAGAAAGAGGAAACAGAAAGAGCTGAAAGAAATGCTAAACTCAAGAAAGAGGAAGCTCAACTCAAGAAAGAGGAAGCTGAAAGGAATGCTCAACTCAAGAAAGAGGAAGCTGAAAGGAAAGCTCAACTCAGGAAAGAAGAAGACGATAGAAAAGCTGCATCATTAAATAAACAAATTGAAGAAGCCGAACGCACACGGAACTTCGAATTAAAACGAATACGACTGTCCAATCAGTCTCAATCGTCCGTCCATTTAAACACCTGTTGCCCAAAGGACTTAGCTGTTCATCTTAGAGAGGCAGGACTCTCTAGTTTAAACGACATCGCTTCTCTCGCGGATAGATTTCTTCAAGCAAGGGGTAAGAACCTGTTCCAAAAGGCAAGACTTTAACCTTTCTATGGCATCTGGTAGTAACGAGGATAAAATAAGCCATAATACTCAACGCCGACACACCAAAGTTTGTGGAATATGCCACAAAGGCGGCCACGATTCCAGCACTTGTTATTCTGCCCAAAATGGAAACAACAGATTTCCACGTAATCGGCACTATTATGATAAGTTTAACCGCGATAACAAGACAGCGGAGAGAAGATGGCACGCCCCAAGGAAAGAAATACACAATGCTGCCGTTACAATTGATAATCCTATTAACAAAGGGGATTTTGCAGCGGCATGTCAAATTGTGCAAGACGATGAGTGTGTTGACGTGAGTAAAATGGTAAAGGACGGCATGTTGCACGTCAATGGAAAATTAATCCCCGTTATATCCATGTCATGTCAGGATGATTCAAACGTCAGACATTCCCTCATGCCTGTTACGAACGGTTCTATAAATGGCATTGACGTATCAGTACTTCGTGATACAGGGTGTAGTGGCGTAATTGCGAAAAAGAAGTTTGTGAAAAACCATCAATTCACAGGCAAGATTAGGAAATTGAAGCAAGAATTTGGATTCGTGCTATACATGGGGTACGTCGAAGCTTCATGTTTGAACGATGCGTTGTATGATTTAACATTGGGAAATATTCCAGGCCGCGCTAGGTTTCGGAGGACAATAGGGCTTCGGAATGATGGATAAAATTAACACCGACAAGGACACATCCATTGTCGAAGTTACTTATTTGAGCTGGAAAAATTATGAAAAATAAAAATGAATAAAATTGATACGACGTGGCACATCCATTGTCGAAGTTACTTATGAAGCTGAAAATGCTACTGAAATAAAAACCTGATAAAATTGAATACCGACGCTGGACACATCCATTGTCGGAAGTTACTTTATGAAGCTGAAAATTGCTACTGAAAATAAAAATGATAAAATTGATACCGACGTGGACACATCCATTGTCGAAGTTACTTATAAAGGTGAAAATGCTATTGAAAATAAAAATGATAAAATTGATACCGACGTGGACACAACCATTGTCGAAGTTATTTATGAAGCTGAAAATGCTATTGAAAAAAAAATGATGATAAAATTGATGTCGGCAAGGACACATCCGTCGCCGAAACAACTCATGAAACTGAAACTGCTACAAAAGATAGTAAGACAGTGGAAAATTTGAATGGAAATCTCCCAT
>JABUQX010051383.1:0-5000 GCA_015478945.1 Trachelipus rathkii | reverse complement strand
TCCGTCAAGGGAATACTTTGCGATGTTTTCTTTTCCCCAGATCTCGTCTGTGTCAAAGCCAGGGATAGAGATTCTATCAATAGCATAACTTTCCAAAGCCGGGGGGGGGGGGATCGTAGACCAGGTACCGACAATTGGCCCCGCGACACTTTAGACGTTTTTTGAATTTTCAATAATTGCCGCTGCCTCTTAAAATTTTTGTCTTCTAGGGTTTTCTTTTCTTTTCCTGGTTTAGGTTTATGAACAGATTTCTCCGCGAATACTTCCATCTTCTCTCTTCAATTTTCTTCCCCGGTGGATCTTTGGCTTCAAAACTCATTTTCGAACTATTGCCTGAAAACAGTCCTCTACGTTTGTTCATAAATTACACTCTAAAATTAAATTATTAAGACATTAATAATGCTAGCAACGTTGTTTTATCATAAATTATATAATCTAAGTTAACACAACCACTTTAAATAAAGGTCTAAAAGAAACTGCTTCTATAACTGTCCATAAGATCACATTGAATAAAAAGTACAAATTCTCCGGCAACCAAGGACAAATCCCCCGTCAATGCGACAAGTTATGGAATCCTCGAGTTAAGTCCAAATCTGTCATTTTATGAAAGAGAAAGAGAAATATACATATATTGTATAAATATATATCAAATTAAAATATATATATATATATATATATATATATATATATATATATATATATATATATATATATATATATATATATATCGATGACATTTATGTTATATTTTTACTTTTTTTTCATTTATTGCTATTATATGATATTCTTAACAATTAATTTAAGTGGTAAAGGACACAGACTCTAAAAAAAATTCTAAATATTAAAAAAATTGATTTGAGTAAAGCGAGAAAAATTATCATTTTGTTTCGGAATGGAGAAATGTTTTGGGGGTTTTGGGGGAATAATTTAACGAAAAAGAAGATAGGATAAAAAATTGTGTTTTTGGGGTGTTTTAACGAAGAAAAGAAAAACGTGAAAGAGTAGTGTTAAATAATTTAAAAATAATTTTAATAGTTTAACTAAATAAAATATAAACACAAGTTAAAATGAAATACATTTTTGTATAATGAACTAAATTGTCATTATTTCAAACTCATCAAGATATTTTAATCAAAATACCTTGCAAAATTTAAGTACGATATTTTTGATGCAATTTTCTTTTGTTTTGTCCAGACTATATTCCTGAAAATAAAATTAGAACCTTATATTGTGAAGTTCCTTTCTCTTCTTTGGCTGAAATATTTTGCAAAAATTTAAAATAAATATACTTTATTAATTTATTATTATTAAACATTATTTAATTTTATGGTAATACTTTGAATGAGTTTCCATATCGGTAACTCGAACTGACGAACTATTTTATTTGGTAAAGAATTTTTGGCATCGGTGTTATTTTTTCGTAATATAATGTTATTAGATTTTAACTGATTTAACAATTTTTCCTAGTAAAATGAGTGCGTGTAAATCAAAAGTAGTTGAAAAAATATTTTTTAAAAACATTGTTTTTTTTGAAAAACAAATAAACCAATGTTTTTTGTTTTTATGGTTTCATGCGACTTAGTTGGATTTAAAGGGTTTTAATGGTTTGAACAGATTTTAAAGGCAAAATCACTACTGGAAACTGTATTTGAATATTTATTCCTTAATAAATTTCTTTTAGATTCTTACCTCAAATTTTTTTCATTACCGTAGGATCAGAGGATATATTACTGATTTTTGAGTTTACATAAACTCGTAAAGTAAAAGATGGTATATTATAATGTATAAACTCTATCTGAAAAAAAAAGGTTTTACTTTTATTATTTTTTACTTAAAAAAATTATTATATTTGCAATGCACCCAAAAATATAATTAATGGCCAATTGCGAAATGACGACAATGTCACTTTATATTTGAACTCTCTTTAAGGGATGACAGATGATAATGACGCACAAAGAAAATCCGCTGCGCTACGATGCCACATTTCTCACAAATCTCCACATATGAGTTTTATTATAAACTTTTGAAATGTGGCATCAATTGGTAGAAAATGAATTCCCAAGAGCTCAAAACAAGAATCATGTTTTAAACATGTTAAATATATATATATATATATATATATATATATATATATAAATAAATAAATATATATATAATATATAGTTATTATATATATATATATATATATATATATATATATATATATATATATATATATTATATATATATATACTATATATATATATTTTATAATATATATATATAGATATATATTAGCATATATATATATTATATTATAATCATTCTCACAATAAATATAAAATTCGCAGAAAATATGAATTGCCTTTTAGTTGAACAGAAAACCATATATCAACATGCTAAAGAAAATCATTAATAAATATATTTTTAGATATTTTATGCATGGTTTTTTTTGGCGGTTTAAACCATTGTTTTATGTGGTTTAAAATTCCTTTTTAAACCAAAATGGTTTAAACCATCCCAACCTCAAAGTCAAAAGAATGCTTTATTTAAAAAAAAATGCACATTTCGTTAGCTTAGCATCGCTTAAACTTTTTTTGCTTTACGTAAATCTTTATTGATGATGAAACCGATACAAAATACAGAAAACAGAAAATTTATAGAATCTTTCATCATCAAAAATAGCAATAATTTCAACCTACAAAAAGGAGAATGTCACATAGACGAAATAACTAATATGTATTTGAAGAATTCCATCTCCCTGACCAATTTACTAAAAAAGATTTAACCCAACTTTAAATATTTCGGACGTATCAATTCCACATCACCATGAAGACCTTCGATGCAGACCAAGTAGCCGGATAAAAAGAAAAAGTAGCTAAATTCAGTCTATTGTCATCTTTATTATTTTTAGTCCTGAAGAAGTGGGTTCGCGTATGACCACGAAAGCTAGGCTGATTTTCTTAAAAATTTAATTAATACTTTGTGTTTAAAATTAATAATTATTATTAAAATTATGTGTGTTCATTAAATTAATCAATTTCCATCTATTAATTATTACCTCAAGGGTGCAACAACATTCTATATATATATATATATATATATTATGATATTATTATTATTATTATTATTGTATTATTATTATTATTATATATATTATTATTATTATTATTATTATTATTATTATTATATTATATATATAGTTATAATATATTATTACATATTATTACATATGAAACAGTTTACAAAAAAAAAAATTATTTGGGCGCTATAAATATATATATTATTATTATTATTATATTACATATTACATATTATTAATATTATTAAATATAATATATTAATCGGTTATGCTATATATATATATTATATATTATTATTATATATATTATATTATATTATATATGTATCACAAAGGAACATTACAAGATATCTATCTCTTCTTACATATGTACATATATATATATTGAAAATATATAATAAGATAAAAGAATAAGCAACACACAGTCAGTGAATTAAACTTCCACTTTACTACTTATATAGAACAAACACATCAGCCGAAGGAATTAGACGCAAATGTCTTTCTCCCAAACTATTTAAGACCATGATGAACAGAAATTTGCTTTCTGAACTATATCAAGTTCTGATGTTGTGTGTGATATAAATAGTTTGAAGAATAATAGCTCTGATATTCATAGCTGTACAAACTGGATTTACAAATACGGTCGTATGAAAGAAATCACACATATATTAGCCATTTAAAAACGACTATCATTTGCATAAAAATCCTACCCCAGATAACTAAATACATATATACAAGGTAAAGTCAGAAAATACCGGAACATTCCGATTAGTCTTCGTTATCTTACAATGTAATAAGGGCGTGTTATAAGAAATATGTGCGCATGCATGTAATGACGTGTATTAACAGCGTCTGACAGTGCTCAGCATGTGGTCATGTTTACAATTCAGTTTGCTTTGAGGCACTGTCGTTGTGTGCTGTCGGAAAGTGTTAATCAAGAATGGCCTACTTTGAGCAGAGTAAACATTAAATTCTGTCAAATTCGGAAAACGTTTACAGAGACATTTTCAAATTGATAAAGGAGGTGTATGGTGATGAATCTTAATCCCATTGCTACAGTACGGGAGGTAAATCCGAACTGACCGGAAGCAAACCATCGATGATGTTGCCGATATTGTCGGGATTTATCATGACAGTTGTCACTCGATCCATCGCACAAGACTTTAACATGCACCACATGTGTTCGCACCTGTTCCAAGCTTCCCTCATCCAGCGAGCAGTGCGGAAGAGCGGGCTTTCATATTTACGCAGCTGACTCAAGTTTCAATGTTGAGAAAAGGTTTGGTACGCTTTAATAAATTTTATGAGATTTAATATTATGCGACCCTCAAACAAAGCGTCAGACCTCCGAGTAAAAATCTCCAGTTCACCACCAAGCAGAATGTTAGGAGTAGATAGCCTAAAGTGGAAAGTCATGCTGGAGGTCTTTCTTTGATATTAAAGGTCTCGTGCGCTTTGAGCTCATACCTCAGGGTCGCAAAGTTACCAAGCATATGTAATATTGATATTCCCCCGTCATATTCGCAAAGTCATCTTTAGACGTAACGTTATGAGTTTTGGAAAGCGAAAATTGTGCACAGGCTATGACAATACCCCCGGCACATCGTTCACTCCTGGTCCGCTCATCATCTAACGAATGTTACGTACTTGTACTTCTTTGGCTCCAGCTGCTTTCTATCTTTTCTCTCGCTTGAAGAATCTGTTAAATGGGCGGCGATTTCAGTCAGCAAAAGAAATCTTCAAAGTGCTACTATGCGCGCAAGGAAAGAGGTATATGCAAAGATACTACAACAATGTTTGAAAACAGTGTACGAGCGCTTGCAAAAAGTGTGTGACAGCCGAAGGAAGGTGAAGCGGCGCACGAAAAACGCGGCGCGTTTCACGATAAATGCGAAAACGGTTAAACACCGTAAATTGATACCTCGAACGAAGTATTACC
>JABUQX010051382.1:22500-43504 GCA_015478945.1 Trachelipus rathkii | reverse complement strand
AATAGTACCATTATCAATATCAATTTTTTATAAGTATAATTGTTATTATTAATTATTATTGAATTATTATTTAAATATTATTTAACTAAAAATATATTTTTTTTTTTTATTAACTTACCTATAATTATTTATATATAGTATTATTATTACAACTATCTATTTATTGAACACATCATTATAATGATTACAGCCTATTTATTAATAATTCATGCTATTTGCTCTAGAAAGGGATTAGGTCCTCCCTTAACACCAACAATCTCTCTAACACGTTGCGCACACACACAACACCGAAGCTCAAGCAATTTTAATAAATCAGCTCAAATAAAGTTCTAACTTACCAAGAATCCAAACGATTAATAAAAGAAAGGCTACTCACAAACTTAAATTATTTGAAAATAATTTCACAACCACCGCACAAAAAACAATCTGTGTATATTTTGCTTATCCACTGTTTTCAGAATTAATTTCCACCTAAACAACAACTGCCACCGCTATTCTCAAAGCCAACTCAATTTTAAAACAATGGTTGTCGATGAAAGATGCTTATGCAGACTGAGCGAAATTTCACAAGAAACGCCAAATATTCATGTTTTTCACCATGTTTTTTATATTTAATAAGGCTTTTTTGAGGGTTTAAAACATCAATTAAAAATAGGTAATAAAAAAATTTGAATATTAACAAGGAATAAATTAAGTTAAGTTAACTTACATGTTAATATGATTTATATAAAAAATAAAACATAATAATAAAATTAACGAATCTTCCGCAAAATGCTTCTTTGTTTTCCACGTGTCTACAAATCTGAATGTTGTTATTGTCATGCATTTTTCAAAAAACAAAAATTTCTTTGAACTTTTATTTCAAATACTCATCAATTTTCTTCCAACTATTTAGTTAAATTATTTATTATTTTTTCTTTTTTTCTTTCTGGTTTTTGAATTTTTAAATGCATCTTATATAAAAATATTAATTCTATAGTTTGTTAATATAAATCTTTATAATCCGAAAACGTTTAAAAAAAAACAAAAACAACGAAGAATATGATGGATGGGGGGTGCGGAAAATTTTCACAACGAAATAATCTTGTCCATGGGTTTGAAAGACATATTTATAAAAAAATCTAAATAAAATATATATATTTTATTCTGATTAGATTGGTAATTTCTAATTAGGAAAATATTATATATATATATTATTATATATATTATAATATATTTATATATATATATATATATATAATATATATATTACAAAGTATCGAAAAATATATATATATATATATATATATATATATATAATATATAGTATATATATATATATATATATATATATATATATATATATATATATATATAATTAAAGAAAGAACAAAATTTTAATCTCGAGACTATCTGTGACGATTTCACATGAACTGAATTCACCACACAAAGATTTCATCACGTTTTTAAAAATTTCACCATTGGTTTAAAATATTTTATATATACTCGCCCTATATAATATAATATATAATATATATATAATATATACTATATATATATATATATATATAATATATAATTATATAAATATAATATATATATATAGATCCATTTTCTCTTTTTTGTATTTGCGCTTACGAAACGTAAGGAATGCCGTCGAGTGTTTGCGTTTCGCTTTTTGTCAAACTCTTACCGAAAAAATCGCAAGAAATGCTCACCCAAAACGTAAGGAATTCCTTAGTTTTGTAACTTAAGTTGCTATTGACCGTGCTTTGCCGAAATTTAAGCACTGTTTCTTACGAAAAATGTAAACAAAAACAACAGATGGGCGGCTTGTGTCTGAACTTGCGTGGAATGTTTCATTAATAAAAATCAGCTATTAAATTCTAAGTTTCCAAAAAATGGATAAACTCCAGCCAAATAGTGATCCATTATTTGTAATGTAAATTCATTTATTTTTTTTATTTTGTTTAATTCCAAAACACGTGCCCATCACACACAACCTGATTCCCAATGTTTAAATAATAAAAACAAAAGTACAACCCTAACACGCCACGAAATCGCTCGAAATCGCGGTCGATTTAAATTCCCTGCCTATCCCTGACCAAATTCGCCAATTTTCCCTGACCAGCGTGTTTATTTTTGGCGTATAAAATTAACTCTATTAATCTTATTTGGCAGCCTATTTACTCAGTTCATCATACATTAAATATTGAAAAAAATCTCTCCTCCTCTCCAATTTAAAAAATTTTTTTCTCTTGGAATGAATAATAAAAAAAAAAAAAATTAATTTTTTTATTTCAGTAATCCCCTTAATGTCCTAATATACCTTCCCCATAGCCGGCTCCAACGAATACTTTTTTTCTTTTCCTCTATCCACAAAAAGTAACCCCCCCAGCCATACCACGCTAATATCTATATTATACAAAAGAACCAAATAATTATAAAGAACATTGCATTAAATAAACCTACGGAAATAACAAACGTCCACTCTGATCCAAAAAAGTTCTAAATGGGGAGATTTAGACTAACTTTTGTTCCTCAACCGCCTTCTGCAATTTTTGATTTTATAGCTCTCCCTTCTCCGTGTCACAATTGCTATTTACACACATCCTTCCCTCTCCTGCCTTCAAGTTTACTTCGCACCCCCTGTATGAATAATTTTCTTTTTCTCTTGAGATGCTTCTATCATTATTCTCCTAATAGGTAGCTCTATACACTTTCGTCAACAACTCTTTTTTGCCCACGTAACATATCAGGAACCTTCCATCATGACCCACATACTTTCATGACCTCTCCCCACCAAAACCATATAGCATTGGTGCACTGATTCTTTGAAGAACAATCAGATATATTTTTTCCGGTCTCTAACCTAAATCTTTACTATTTTATAACAAAAACCATCTTAAACTGTCGCATTTCCATAGGAAAATATCAGTCCTAATTATAATTTATTGCCACCCAACTTCCGCCCCATAACCATGCCTCTCCAACAACGGCTTACCTAATTAGCAACGAAAAAAAACCAGGTTCATCGTCTCCTTAGAAGGCAGTCACCACTCAACAAACAATATTTGAATTCATTAACAAATTCAAGGGAACTTTAGTAAATGAGCTTCACTACAAAGTCAGAGTGCATTAGTGCTTTTGCTTCTATCAGCAACAGAATCCCTGTGATTCGGCTATTGAATGTTAAATGCCACTCCGCAAATAAAGCAAAAAACTTTGTTTCCCTTGTCCTGGCTGATGAAAAATTATACTAGGATCCAATTGGGATGAGCCCTTGGACAGGCTTGTAAAATAATACACAAACTTTTTTAAGTCCAAAATATCTTTTCTGTCATTTCGATTAGCACAGTCTGCCGCGAATACCTCAACTTTCTTGCCAAATTTCTCAGGATATATACTTTCAATCGACAGTGACATTCTTTGAGAAAGATTTCTTTTGTCTTGAAACTCCAAGATTAATACGTCCTTACATCACGCAAATTGTCTTTGTCATGTATATCTAAATCTAATACAAAAAGCCTAGTTGTTGTAGCAGGCATTTTACTGGGCTTTATAAAATCTTTCCATAATATTGGTACGAGACATTTGTAAATCTGTGAAACAGAATGCACCAAGTGGGTCGACTTTGGAAAATTTCGTAAAAGATGATTTCACTTCTAACGGAAAGAGCATTTTAAAAAAGTCAGTTTGCATTTTAGAAATACTTTGGTTTGAACAGAACATTTTGTAATGGTTTTTGATGAGAGATTTTCGTCTGTCAACTGCACAAAAATCCAAAATCAATTCGTCAAAAATCAAAAAAATAATATAAAAAAATTTAAAAAAAACACCTCAATGACAACATGGGGAAGCCAGAAAGAGATATAAACAGATTAATTCTTAAATCATACAGTCTTAAACAAACACATCCAAATACCAAATCACCTTCAATCGGAAGGATGAACCTGGAACAACCTCTACGGACAGAAAAGGAAGAATAGTAGGTAATAGTTAACTAAAAATAGAAAGAAACAGGATAAGAGTAGATTTAGGGAATGTCGTTCCTCGCCCATTCTTTTCATTACTTACTCAAACTTACATCTTCATTACACCAATTATACAGTAAGGAAGAAAGTAAAATATCAAAAAATATTGAAAATATTAATATTTCATTCTTCCTTAGTTTTTGAAATTTAAAAATTTCCCGACTTTTTGGGAATTTTCCTGACTTTCAGCATATCTTTAAAACGTCTTTCTCTGACCTTCCCTGACTGATCTTTTTTCCCTGACTTTCCAAGAAAGTGTCTAACCCTAAACAGAAATTACTACTTAAAACTGGTCCAATGTGAGAATTTCTTTATCGAGCGTAAAGCATAAATGACATGACAAAAAACGAAAAACTGTTCTAGAATAATAAGCCAATAAGTAAAATACTAAAATTCATTCATCGCAAACGCTTTCCGTATTTTTAATTACATTAGTTGATTAAAGGATTAGAACTAAAAGAAATTAGTTCCAAGCAAAGTAATTAAGTGGACTTGCAACTTCTATTTATCGCAAGCCCACTAAATACTTTACTTGAACTAATATTCTGTAATTTTCTAATTGCAGCGTCTTAAGTCCGCCATGACACAAGCCTTTGTAGATTTGTTCGATTGGAATTTTCCATGGAAGAAAAAATCACCCTTTCTCCGTTAAATTTTCTAGCTTTGCCTTTGTATCCCCCAAACCTTTTTGATAAACTTGTTTACTTCGTTCTCTTCTCGATAACACTTGTCACCTTAAAAACTACTGCATAGGATGTTTCTAAACTTCCTGTTTATGCTCGGCTTCCCTACATTGGACCGCTTTCCAATGATCTTCACTCTTTCAGATAGAAATATCTTAAACAAAAAACTTTCCACAATTGCAAGTTCTTATATATGTTTATTAAGCAACAACGTCAATTGTAGTTTCTTTAGATTAACAGAAAGCCACCTGCTTATCTCTCATTATGATACTATAGCGCACGTAAGGCACTCCGAATATAATATATCAGCCAACCATCCGCACACCTCATCGAATACGTGGTCAAACTTTCTTACAGCTAAAGATGCGAGATGCGAGCCATGGGCATTTCCTTTCGAACTAAATCTCCCCAACTCTCAACCAGAGAATTAAGCTGTCAGAGATCACAAAATATTAGGCACGCTATATCTCTTCAAAAATTCTCCATTCTTCCAAATGCTTCTAGAGAGAATATCCTGTAATTTTTATAAAAAACGGTTACAAATACATTTAATGTCCATAAGATTTCTTTGGCACTCCTGATTGCCTGTACCAATTGCCTGAATTTCGTGCAAAAACGAACACCATTTCTTATGACGTCACCTTTTGTTTACAAACAATTGGAAATCAGCTGTTGTGAAGGAGCTCAGTCGATTTCGGATAAACAGAAATAAAACTACAAACAAATTTTATTACAAAATTTGATTCAACTATCATTCTGCATGCGATTTGGACAAACTTCCTTATAATTACTATATTGAATGAAATATCAATTCTAATGAGAGTACGAGTGTGTCGACATGTTTGTGTTCACAAATGTTCGCAAGAACGTGCTAAATTCCTCAATCACAGGAAATAGCAACCTTATAGAATTAGAAAAATTTCTTACTTGTTAAGCATTTTTTACGATTTGCGGTTTAACAAAAAACGAAACGCAAAACCGAGCATTTCTTACTCGGTCGTAAGCACAAATAGATACGAACGCCTATATAAACATGACAGTTGGTTAGATAGATAGGGAAAATAGCAGAAAACAAATAACGATATATGCTATGTTTATATATAATATATATACTATACATATACTTAATATATATATATAATATATAATTATTATATATCTTCTCCTATAATCGACCTACACAGAGTAATAGAATCCATCGCCATTCGAGTGATTGAAGACCTCTTGATTACCTATCCAGTGGATCAAAATTTAGTCATAGTAAATACCCTAATGTATTTCACCTGCTTAGGACTACTGCGAACTCACTAGACAGATGCACTTCGCGAGATGCTGAGCTTGCCTCTTAAGCAGTCCGCATGTCGAGAAAGGTCCATAATCTGACGCGCCAATTCATATATATCTATCATACCCCAGTCTTTTCTCGTGAACTTATATCAGTCGTCTGCTGCTGTATAGACCTAGAAATATTAAATATCTCATAGCATATCTCATCTCGTTTATACTATCTTCACAAGTATCGTTCCGCGTTCGCTCGATCTAAACTCGTCACGGCTCGCACTTATAAATTCTATATACCATTATTATCTTTCCTAAGTACCTATTATATATACATATATATCATACTACTATAATAGTATATACTATCAATATATATTAAATGCAAAATTAAAACAAGAGAAATTTTAAACTTTAATTCCAGAAAGGTGAAAGCTACCACTTCTCGAATTTATTCGACCGTCATTGTAAGACAATTTTTAAATTCTCTTCATCTGATATAGCAACTGCTCCGAAACACCTCCTAATTCAATCTAGGCTTTCTGTGATCATCGACCAAGATACCGAAACTAAAACGGTTTTGATAAGCTCATAAACCTGTTCACTACCAACACCCGGTCTGCACATATGAATACACCTCTACGTCCTCCTCTATATATATGAATAGTAATACGTATATCAGAAGTAAAGTATATAGAGACGATATAGATAGTATATAGATATTATAGAGTAAGAGATAGTATATAGATATATAGACGAGATCAGAGATATATATAGATACGAGTAAGATATAGTATAATATAAATAGATATATATAATATATAATTCTTGAGTAATCATTAGAATATATAGCAGATAAATAGAGATATATATAGAGATATATATCTATATAATATATAGAGATATATATATTTATAGATAAGATATAGATTTGTATTTATATAGAGATTATTGTAATTTTAGCTTCTGAAGAATTTTATTATGAGATTTAAAATATATAAATAAATTAATTTATATCTACCTAATTAATATATAATTAAAATTGTAAATTTATCTAAGAATCAAATAGTATTACTGGCATTAACCTTTTAAACAGCACATAATTTTATTATTTTCATATAATACTTATAAAGATATCTAAATGTAACAAGTAAACAGGACGTGTAGGGTAAAATAAAATTCACGTTTTTCCATTAGTTTGCGTATATTCCGCACTTTAATACCACTTAGAGTATCAGGACCTCGAAAGGGGAGATGATTGGCCGCTCACAATTAACCCAAAAAGGATACGCAGTTGAATAAAAAATCTAACAATATTTACTATCCGAGAAATTACCTCGCACAATAATATTATTTTCTGTATTAGACGGCTGGCGCAAAGGAAAATCGACACGCGTTATTAATAACTCTGGATTACCTCACACTAATTCTATACTCATAAATAATATTTTCAGATTATATACAGGTGTTTCTGAGAGGAATGTCTTACACTTAAAAAATGCCACGTTCTTTCGTAGCTATAATGAAATTGATTTTACAGATAAAGTTTAAGCGAAGTTTAAAGCTTATTTGGATATATATACTACGCACTTGATATATACCAAACTAAAGTAATTCACTTATTATGTTATTCTTTTTGTTATTCTTTTCACGATCTCTACCAATTATCATAATAATAAAAAAAACTGGTATTTATATATATACGTTATAATCATGTGAAAAAATGCCAGATTCGTCAATAAACTGCTCGATGACAAAATATACTACAGGTAAAATTTATTTCCATATTGAATATATATACTATATCATATATGTGTAGAATATAGTGTGTCATAGGTGTGTGAGCCCTACGTAGTATATATATATACTATATTAGTAGTGATGTATATGTGTCGTGTGGTATACCGTACACGTAGGGAAAGCAATACAGTTTCAAGTGCATGCTTAGGCTTATGGGACTTGGTATCAAAAGGAAATTTATAATTTCACATTATAATAAATAATTGAATAAAATTAGTTTATATATATTTTTCATAATATTAAAAATATAATCCTATCTCGTATTTAAATATTATTGTTAATGGTTTACTTGTGATAAGGCGTAAATTATTAATATATTTAATATTAATATATATATATATATATATATTTATAAATATATATAATATATATTATCATATATTATATATAATTAATACTTACTATAGCTTTTCTTGATTTGAGATTGGTTTAGGTGATTGGCTAGTTTGGTTATTGTACCCACTACTATACTACTTTCTTTATTGCTAAGGTAAATAGCTACTACATGGCGTAAGCTCGACTCATCTTAATATACTTATTCTAAGGCTGAGAATAAATGTATATAATCAAGTCTTTCGTATAATTTAATGGGATGTTCTGTTTCATAATTAGATACAGTATGAGAAAACATACCAATAGTTTTGAGAATGAATATTAGAGTGAGGTATCAAGAATTGAAGCCCGCTCATTATGGTATTAAATATTTAGAAAGCGGTAATGTTTGATTTTAGCTCGGTGTGACTGAAACAATAGAATGAAAGGAAATAATGGATGAGAAATTACTGCGTGGTGTTAAGTGTCTGAAATAGTGTATATGTTGCTAGTAGGATGTGGCAAAGAATAATGAGAAGGTTAGTAGAGGGAGAGGAGTTGCTGAATTCTTTTGACATGTGTAGTGAACTTATTGATTATATTAATATACGGTTATTACAGAGCATATGGTAGATTTTCATATATATTGTGAAATAATAATAAATAAAATATATTAGAATTTAAGTATTTAAATAAGGCGACGAAAAAAAAGACGAAAACTCAAAAAGAAATTTCATTGTATATTATGAATAAATATAACTGATACTCGAGTTGTTGTAGGTATAAATCAGATCTATATAATGCTCGTATTTTGTCGGAAGAGTGTTAGTGTATCTGAGTCGATACTGAGAACTGATTGGTGTTAAAGAACTCTAAGTAAGCAGGTTAGTAAGGTATTAATGTAATGTTGAATCAAATTTATATATTACCATTGCAACAATATAATTTGAGAAATATGTTGAAGATGAAGAATAAAATTTGTATATTTAGGTTTTTATGGATACCTTTTTTTGGATATTTGCAACAGATATATGATAGGATTAATAGGAAGCTCTAAGGCAGGTATATCCATGTATATTATAATTATGATTAGTTAGGCTTGGTTAATGAGGCTTTCTTAGAAATAGGAATCAAAAGTTTAATGGTATGTTATTCGATAGTTGACAAAGCTGTATAAGAAAAAAAATGGAGTCGAAATTGATTGTTTAATATTATTGGCGGATTTAATTAGTGATGTGCAAAGATATACTTTTGTAGGTTAGTTTTAAATTATTTTTATATATATTGTTATTATATGTTCTACCTTGTGGTTATTCAATTATTTTATTTAGGATGGGTTATGAAAGAAATTAGAGGTCGGTGGCAGATGATGTTGATAATGAATATGAGAATAAAGAGAGTGTGCTTAGAGGTGCCCTACCTATTATATGCAGGATGATTTATGATTTTGTATATTGTTCGAATCTCTGAAGAGAGTTTATGTAATAGTTGATTGATAGAGTGAGTTATATATGGTATTATTTATACTTGAGTAGTGTGTGTATAAAACGAATTAGAGGTTTAGAATAAGTAAATTACGTATAGATAAGTAGTAATGTGATTATTATGGTTGTGTAATGTGAGGTATAGTCCTCTCAGTATTTGTGCAAGTTGTATTAGATGGTGAAGTTAATAGCGGACTAAAGTGTCTTGATGTATTCTAAATATTTAGATGAATTATATCTTGATGTAAAAAGGAGAATTGAATTAAGCCTAATGAAAAAGTGAGGAATTGGCAGGAATGGATGCCTCGATGAATTTCAACTCTCTCTATTATAATTTCATATATCAACTCTCATTTCGAATTTCGCGAATATCTTTATTGAATCTTAGCTGCTTCTCGTGACTTTCAGTCATTTTCGTATTTTATTAATTGCGTATCTTATATGGTATAGGGTAAATTTTCCATGAGTGTAGGGTTCGTCTCATACTTTGATCCTTAGTTCATCAACTTCACAAGGAATCAAGTACAACTTTTCCGCCCCTTTCAACATGTGAGAATCGACTACACAGTGGAATGATTTACACCATATCTCTCTGGTTCTTATCTCGCGTATAATCGTCCGCGTGCTCATACACCATAGAGAAAAATCATATAAATTATATCTAATGGTCTAGGAATTTATAGTGGAATTTCAATGCGATGGAACCTCATATTCATCAAATCGCAGTTTTGCTATAGGTGGCCGTTTTCGAGATAAAGAGAGAGATAGTGTGAACTTTGTTTTCACATGGGCTCTGTGGTACTCGCGAGAATGCTCTCTTTCTCTTCTCAGAAATTACTTTTCTCTAATTATTATCTCTCGAGTATCATATACTCTCTGAATAATATGTTTGTGATGTAAGCTTAGTCATTTCTATTACTATTTTATGTGGAGATTGTTGCGTGGCTCTCATCTCTTCTCTTATGTTAATAATAGGGTTTTCGCGCTCTAGTTGCTACATATAGACTTAATATATTTATTTATTTTATATTTTTATTAATTTACTCATTTATATTTTATCATTTTATTTACTATAATTTATTTAGTATTTTATATTATATATATTATTATTTATATTTATTATTATTTATTAATTATATTTAATATTATATTTAATATATATATTATTATTATTATATTATTATTTACTTATTTATTATTATTATTATATATTATTAATTATTTATTTATAATTAATTATTATTATTTATTACTAATTATATTTATAATTTTATATATTATTATTATTAATACATTATTTATTATTATTAATTATTAGGTACACTTGATATAATATACTTGCTAATAAAACATGGGCTTAATATAATGAATACAGTTAATTGCACTAACCGTCTGTCTTCATAAGCTCAGCATTTTCAGTTTAGAAAAAATAATTATAAATATGTTTTTGTTGATTTTTAGATACTTATTAATAATATTATTTTTGAAAATAATCATTTTAATTGACATAATCTTTTTATTTTAATTAATTTGGATTTAGATAATAATAATATAAATTATAATTTAGTCTATAAGTACGGAAATATCAATATACTTTAATTAAATTATAAGAGTTTTGTATTCAAGAATGTCCAATTCTGCTAAAATATAATAATGAAACTTATTCTATGATAGTTTGGATTCAAAACTATAGTAATTATTAATTAAATAATAATTAATATTAATTAAATTAATAATAATATTTAATATAATATATACATAAATTAATTAATAATAATATAAATTTAATAATTAATATAATATTAATAATCTCTGCGTATAACGAGAATTAATCAATGTTAGAGAACTACTAAATACACTTTAATCATAATATGTTAATACATAATAACAACTGCAGTTGATTTTAAGTAGGAGTTTGATCTACCAATTCAAATCTACAGACCAATAGACTAAGATTCTCAGTTAACTGGGAAATTATGATACAATTAAGTGAGTGAAGTGTGCGCTGTCTTTCTCAAAACGAATTTTGATGTAAATATATTGAAATCAAAAATGAATGTCTCGATAATAATGGTTCTCCTTATTTATCCTCTCAAGACTCGGAAATTCGTTTCCCTTCTGTAGTTGAAATGACTGCACTTACTTCTTCTTTTTCCTGTATAATATTGCGTTAACCGGAGAAATATACCGAACAACAAAAAAACTCAGTTCTGTCGTGCTTAACTGAAAAAGATTATTGCTTATAGCTATCGTGCGTTCGCTTATTGGAGTCTGACCTATTTTCTTTTATTCGTTTAATTTTTATATAATCTAATTAAATGCAAATAACCTACCAAGAAAAAGGTAAAACAAAATCTACACGTTAAGTCCTAAGTGAAGATGGATGAACCTTTAATAAATTAATAAATTTAATAATAATTAATAAAATTAATAATAATTAATCATAAATAATAATGGAATAATTAAATTATCGGACTCGATATTAATTATAATTAATAATAATATTATAAATAATTAAACTAATAATGTAATAATAATAATAATATTAAATAGAGCTTCTATCATTGACTTATTGCACTTAATATAATGAGTGATTATATAGCACATTTTATATTAATTAAATTCTATTTAAAAATTTTATAATAATATAAAAGGAAGTGGGGGGTCTTTCTTTCATCCGTTTCGTCCCATTTTATCTTCTTGAAAGACAACCTCATGTAACATTAAATGATTAATAACTGTCGTTAAATCTAAAATTCTAAATTAATAATTATATCAATGGAGAGATTCTACCTAATCAAACTCAAAAGATGTTTTTAAAATTTACCACTTCATTACACCTGATATTGATATGATTTTTGAATAGGAGTCTCTCAACCAGCATCAAATCGCAAATTCCTGCTCTGTTTAGTATGTTAAAATTGGAAATGTCGAGATTTGGATTTGAGGGTTTCGTGTTTGTTTTTTAAATGTTCAAATATCTATGTTGTGAGAGCGCGTAGTTTGAGAGAATTGGTGGCATACCCAATGTGAGAGGCGTTCCATACATCTTTATTAAACTGAAATTGGAATACTACATGACTCACATTCTCCTTAGTCGCATTTGTTCTTTCGGAAAACATTGAAGAAAGTTTGAATTGTTTTCTGTATAATAAGATCTAAATTTTCTTCCTCTTGAGTTAGACTTCAACTTGACGTGATATTTTATTATTTTCCTAATCTTTTAACCAAATGCATTATTATGACTCCTTTTGAATTTATTAAAAAACTTATTAAGGTGGATGGTGTTTTCAATGGTTCCCCACTTGGACCAATGCTCGCCGACTTCTACATGTATATTGAAAAATTAGTATTATGTAGAAATAAATCTTTCCATCCCAATTCTATATACGAAATGCTGATGAGATCTTTGTAGTTTTCAAACGTAATTTTAAGCAATTTATAGATGAACTCGGACACTTGAGTGTCTTAAATTTTACTTTTGAAAAATCTGAAAATAATTCTTTCCATTTTATAGACTTTAAAATCTCTCTTTGATCAAAGAGGAATCCTCACCAAAAGTATTTACGTTAAACCTACTGACAAAGGCCTTTTAACTAACTTCAATTCACACTTACTCCTGTCTTAAAAAATCGCACTTATGAAAATTTTATTGCATAAACTCATTAGAGCGTAGCTCATTTGCTCAAGATGAAAGGTCTTTACGCAGAACTCTCGAGAATTGGACAGAATCTCACTAACTATAACTTTCCTCAAATCTATTAGATAAACATTTATAAATTAGAAAATAATTCAGAAGATAATAGGAATAGTCTTATTTTCTTTAGATCGAAAACGGTAGATGGCTTTATTTTAAAAGAAATAAGCTTATAGTAATAAATAAATTACGCCAAGTCCAAATCTAACTCGAAAAGAATAAAATTTAGATCTTACTCTAAGCCATTCAAAATTTCCTCAATGTTTTACGAAACAACTAACGCAACTAAGAAGAATGTGAGTCTTGCAGCATCCCAATTTCAGTGTAATAAAGATGGGTGTGATACCTCTTACATCGGGTATACTACCAATTCTCTAAAACTTCATGTCTCACAACAATTATAGATACTAGTCTAGTAAGATCTTTAATTGAACATTTAAAAAATGAACACGAAGCCCTAAGAACTAATCTGAACATTTCCAGTTTTAAACATACTACACAGAGCAGGATTTTTTTTTTGATTTGATGATGACTGAATCGTTCTTAATCAAAAAAGCACAAACCAGTTATCAATATCAAGTACAATGAAATGGGAAATTTTTTAAACATCTTTTGAGATTGACTGGATAGGATCTCCCTGATATAATTATTATTTTAGGATTTTAGGTTTAACGATATTTAAATTTAAATTTAAAAAACATTTATTTTGTTTCATCAATTGTTAATTTAGTTTAGAACTCGTCTCTGATGATGCCTGAAGTGGTCAGGCGAAATATTAGATTAAAAGTTCAAAAACCTGTCGTAATTCCAGAATAGTCTTTAAGAAAATCAGCCATAAATCGATTGATACTTTTAGGAAATTGGAAAAGGCGTGCAAATGCTCATATAAAATTAGAAGCCTGATATAAATAATTATTATTATTATTATTATTATTATTATTATTATTACTTCATTTTATTATTAATTATTATTATTATTATTATCAATTATTATTCATTATTATTATTATTATTATTATTATTATTATTATTATTATTATTATTATTATTATTTTTTAGTTCCTATTAATAATAATTTTTGTACTACATAGTTTAGTATCACAGATCTTACTATATATATATATGACTATATATATCTATACTTAATATATAGTATATAGTATATATATATATATATATATATATACTATACTATATTATACTATATATATTATATATAATATATATATGATATATACTATATATATAAATATATTACTAGATATTTATCATATATCTATAGTATACTATATATAATATATTTATTATTATAATACTATATATATATATATATATACTATATACGATATATACTATATATATATATACATATATATATACCTACTATATCATATATATATATATATGAATATTACCTCATATATATATATATTATATATATATAATATATATAATACTATATATATATATACTATAATAATAATATACTATATATATATGATATATATATATATATATATATATAACTTTAGGGTGGTCCTTATTTTTGAACTTTTCATTTTTTAGTGGGACAACCCCTAAATGTGTTACATACAGTATAATGACGGGACTGAGATTCTTTATTTGGTTATTATTATTATTATAATTATTATTATTATTATTATTATTATTATTATTATTATTATTATTATTATTTATTATTGATTTATTATTATTGTTATATTATTATTATTATTATTATTATTATTATTATTATTATTATTATTATTATTATTATTATTATTATTATTATTATTATTATTATTATTATTATTATTATTATTATTTTATTGGATCCGAAATTACCTTGTCGCTAATTAGAATAATTATGATCACCTTAACTTATTATTATTATTGATTCATTATTATCTATTATTATATATTACTTATTATTATTATTATTATTATTATTATTATTATTATTATTATTATTATTATTATTATTATTATTATTATTACACTTAATGTGAGTGATCGTGATGCTTTGAGAATATTGTCTTCCTTATCGAAGCTCTAAGTCATGAAATGAGTGACATTATCATAAACAGCAATTCTTTATTACGTTGTCTTACGTGTTTGCTAATGAAAGTATGATAGTTAGAGAGTTCTTTGATAAATGCAATGTATCTGACAGACATTTTATGACCTTCATTGGGATGGAAAAATATTTTCAGCGGTTATCGGTACAGTTATTAGGAATAACTGCAATTTCTTCATGTAGAAGAATATGGACATCAGAAGGATAATGCAATACATCATTTACTAGAAATGTGGAAAATTACATAGAAAATGAAGACGATACGACGGCATCAAGCACTGGCCGTTTTCAAGTTGTATGTGTTTTACTGGAACAGAAGTTAGAGGGGAATATTTTATATAAACTTTTGTGATCATATCTATGAGTATATTCTAAAGGTCGCGATCGATTCCACAGCTCCTAAATCTTTTTTGTCAAGTATTTTGATTTTCGAGAAATTCCAAGAAAATTGGTTTAAAATAAACAAAACGGAGTTCTCTCCATGTGTCATGAGTGAATATATAAAAGAAAAATTGCGAAGAGTGAAAATCTCCTTAATATTGCTCTGGCAAACCCATAAGGAGAAATACAATCTTTCGAAGACTATCAAAAAATCCTGCAACTTATGGCAGTTGTCCTCAAGGAATATTATTCAGAATTCCAGGAACTTTTCATCACGCAAGGTGAATGGGTAAAACAATTTACTGCCTCAAAATTTTAATTTTCCGAAGCCAATTTCTTCTCTCCTCTTATATGAACTCAATAGAATCAGAGATGTGTACATATCTCTTGAACTTTTGTGTGTTAAGACGTGGATTCGTTAACCTGTTGCAATAGATCTTCTCTTCAAGATTTGAAATTCCTTTGTAATCTTCATTTTCATAAGGATATTAATGAACATATCAGTAACGTAGCTTTGCTAAAATTTTGACACCATTTGTGGCATCTTATACCAGAAACGGCGGCTTTAGTGTTCTTTGATATCAACGTACCAATCGAAATTAAAATAATGTTGTTAGAAGCTGTGAAATGTCTTGAAAGTTTAAAGCAACAGCATTAATTAAAAAGTTTATTGTTCAACCAGAAAGAAATTAGAAATATATTTGTATGTAATAATATTTATATATATATATATATAATTATATACTTATATAAATATATTATAATATATATATATATAAATATAGTATAATATATATATATATATATACCCACATAGCACATGATATGCTCAGCATGTTCCATCTAGTTCCAAATGTTCCACACACATCCCGGGATATTTGTATATTCGATAGAATATCTTGAGAATGATACCCAAAAGGCATTATTCCATTGTTGGTTTGGAAGTGCTCAGAATGTGATAGGAAACTACCAAAAACCTATCTTGTATTGAAATTATTTGAACAATCTCTGAAATTCTTGGTAACTTCTTTAAAACAAGGTTGTGGATCAGTCAGAGCTGTTAATTATAAATTATAGTCGATCTGAAATTGACCATGGCAATGATATATAATAATATATAATATATATAATATATATATATATATAATATATATATACTATATAAATATATATATATATTATTATATAATCACATTTGTTTCGCCTATAATTTTTTTGAGTGCGCCTTCGCCTATGCGCCTATGCCTATGCCGCCGGACCTAATGCGCCTATATTTTTGTCACATCAGCGCCTATTTCGCCTTTGCAAACATATACTTTTACACCTGCACCTTCGCCCGGCCTTGTGGCGTTGGCTAAATTTATTGCAAAGTACAACTTTAGTCCGATAATAAAACTTGATTTATACGGAAAAGGAAACATATTTATTAATTTTTGTAATTAAAACACCGTTAACTAATATCTACACGTCCTTCCTCCTCCAATTCCTGGCCATGTTTTCCCCCAGGAGGTCAGCACGAGCGCTGAAGAAGTTGAAAATTTTCAAAGCCATAGTTGCCAATTTATTTGTAGTTAAGAACTACTGAAACATTTATATATATAATAATATATATATATATATATAATAATATATAAAATATAATATATATATATATATATAATTATATTTAATATATATTATATATATATATATATATATATATATAATATTAATATATGAATAAGTTTTACACTTGTTTTTAGAATGATACAAGTTTGCCACGCTTCTAAGTTCTAACTTTTAAGGTAAAAAAATCCTTTGTTCCTGTTCATAGGCGCGGCTATAGGTGCAGAATTGGCTGTGCGCCTTTGCTTAGTCCGCCTTTTAAAAATTGTTGCGCCTATGCGCCTTTGGGCCTACAAAGTTGATAGTGCCCATAGGCGCAACTAGGTGGCGCAACGCCCAGCTCTTATATATATAATATATATATATATATAATATATATATATATATAATATCTATATAATATATATATATATATATATATATATATATATATATATATATATATATATATATAATATATATAATAATATATATAATAATATAATATATATAGAAATATAATATATAATATATATATATATATATATATATTCTGTATAATATATATATATAGATATATATATATAATAAATAACATACTACTATGTATATATATATATAATAATTATATATATATTATATATATATATATATATATATATATATAATACTATATATATATATATATATTTACTATATATATATATATAAATATAATATATATTATATATATATATATATAATTATATATATATATATATATATATTATAATATATAATATATATAAATATAATATTATATATATATATATAGATATAAAATATATATATAATCCGGGAAAGGAAAAAATATTTTATTAATTTAATAAAATATTAAATATTAATAAATATTGAAAATAATACAGAAATTAATATTGAAAATAATAATATTCAACTTCTTCTGGCAGCGAGACTCCTTCTCCCCCTTCTGGCAAAAATTAAATAAAAAATAAAAAAAATTAATTAGCCCTTTCAGGATAACAGTATAACAATACCCGTCTTTTAAAAAAACCTAATTTTACTATTTACTATCATTTACTAAAGCTTCCCTAATTATATTATGTGCTAAAGGCAGGCTCAAAAAGATGAAATTATTGTTTCCTGTGATATCTGGCATCTATTTTTCAAATATAAACAACGTATTCGGTTTTTATCAGTGGAACGAGAAAAATCAAATGCAAAAACAATTGAGTTTTTTACTTGATTTTTAAAAGAAATCATGATTTTTTATTTATATTTTTTTGATTTTTTTTGATTTGTTTAATTTTTTAATATTTTTTTTTATTATTTTGTAATTTAAGTGATCTAACTTCAATAGAAAAAAAAATTTAAAAAAAAACTAATATATTATGAATTTTTAATATATTTTTTCATTTCATCAAAGACTATTGCTTGTACCCGTAAATCTGTACACATTCTTTAGTCTGCTGATTTCATTTTTTTCCATTGTAAGATTTTTTGAACCCAGAGCTAGGCCTAGGTTAAAAAATTGGAAAATCAATTCACATGCATACTAATGATAATATTTATTTTGTATAGTCGTATAATAATATGTTAGGCCAGTATTTGAATATTGTCTACAATTTTACACCCTTATTAGAAAAGAACAGAATGCTGGAGAGCGCAACGCTTAAAGCAACGAGAGGTAAATTTTTGCTTTGAAGGAAGATATAGGCGCGAAGTGTGTCTAGATAGCCCATGCTGCTTCTTAAGTTATTATTCTGATTATTATTTATTATGGGTGACTGGGACATTCTAGAGGGCCAATGCGGTCTTCTAATTTTTAATTTTATTGGTTGACTGGACAGTCTAAAAAGGCCATGCGGCTTACTTAAGTTATTCTTATTTATTCATGAGTGGACTGGAACTTCTAGAGGTCAATGCGCTTCTTAATTATTATTTTTTAATTATTAATTATTATTGGTTGACTGGAACAGCCTAGATAGCATGTGCTTCTTAAATTATTCTATTATCATTTGATATTATATGGAGTTGACTGGACATTCTAGAGGGCCAATCGCTTCTTATATATTTTTTAGGTTGACTGGACAGTCTAAATAGGACCATGGGCTTCTTAAGTATTATCTTATTTATTACTGGTGTACTGGACATTCTAGATGAGTTAATGCAGCTTCTTAATTATTATTCAGAATAAAATTAAGATGCTCATTTAACCCTCTAGAATGTCCAAAGTTCAACCATAAGAAATTAGAATAAGACTTAAAAAGCCGCCAATGTCCCATATTTAGACAGTCCCAGTCAACCAATAAAATTATAATTAAGAACCGCATTGGCCCCTCTAGAATGTCCAGTCAACCGCATAATAAATAATAATAGTTAATAATAATAAAAAGCCGCATGGGCTAATCTAGACTGTCCCAGTCAACCATAATAAATTAATAATTAAGCTTTTTTTGGCCCCTCTCGAATCCCAGTCAACCCATATTAAATAATAAATAAAAATACTTAAGAATCCGCATGGGCCTATCTTGAGTCCAGGTCAACATAATAATATAAATAAAAATAATAATTAAGCCACATTCATCCCCTAGAATGTCCCAGTCAACTCATTAAAAATAAGAATAATACTTAAGAAGCCACATGTCATTTTTAACTTCCTAGTCGACCAAAAAAAATTAATAATTGAGTAGCGCATTGGCCCCTTTAGAATGTCCCAGTCAAATCAAAAAATAAAATTAAAAAAATTTTATAATAATTAATTAAATTAATGAATTAGTATTTATAATAAGAGCCATTATGGCCTGCCTAGAATGTCCCAAACAATAATAAGTATAATTAAGAATACATAATTAAAAAGTCGCATTAATTGGCCCCTCATGTCCCAGTCAATCCATAATAATTAATAGGAATAATATTTCAGCCGCATGGACCTATCTTGACTGTCCCATCAACCCATAAAATTAATAATTAAGAATAATTTATTCTTTAATTACTAATTGTTATGGGTTGACTGGAACAGTCTAGATAGCCCATGCGGCTTCTGAGATATTATTCTTATTTATTAATTTTTGTTGATTGACTGGACAGTCAGGTAGCCTATGTGGCTCTTAATTATAAATACATCATTAATTACATAATTATTATTAAAATTATTCTTAGTTCTCAATTTTTATGGTATGACTGCGACTTCTAGAAGGCCAATGCGCTCTCAATTATCATTTTTAATCTGGTTGACTAGTACGTCTAAAACGGACCATGCATTCTTAAGTATTATCTTATTATTATGAGTTTGGACTGGGACATTCTAGAGGGATCATGTGCTTCTTAATTATTATATTAATTATTAATATTATTGGTTGACTGGGACAGTCGAAGATAGACCCATGCTGCTTCTTAAGTAATATTCTTATTATTATGTATTATGGGTTGACTGGAGTATTCTAGAGTGGCCAATGCGACTACTCAATTATTAATTTTTATTGTCGACTGGGACAGTCTAAAAAGGACCATGTGGCTTCCTAAGTGTGTATGCTTTATTTATAATTAATATTATTTTTTGCGTTGACTGGCAGTTCTTCTTAGTATTTATTCTTATTTATTATGAGTTGACTGGGACATTCTAGAGCGGTCAATGCGATTCTTAAATTTATTTTTAATTATTAATTATTATGGTTTGACTGGGACATCTAATAGGG
>JABUQX010051382.1:0-17500 GCA_015478945.1 Trachelipus rathkii | reverse complement strand
AAGTCACTTCTTCTATGATACTACATCTCATACGCGCCGTCGAATTGCTCTATCGTGCGCGATTCATCATCACAGCCTATATATCTATCAAATTCGATCCCACTCAGATGAGCTCAATGCAATGGTTTATATCTATCATACACATATAATGTACATACTCCTAGATCGACATCATATCTATGTAATTCTCTACCCGTCGCATCATCTACCTCATTTCTTACGCGCATCTAGCGCTCACAAGTACGTCTCCTTCCTATTTCAGTTATTAATATTATAATCAGGAGGTTCTTTAAGATACAAATCTAATTTCAAAAATTAACAATAACATAATTTATATATAAGGTTTAAGAATAATATATGTCATGCTAAAAGCTCTATTGCGATTTCCTCTTTGATATGACAATTCATTATTGTCTTTGATTGATAGAATTCCTGATTTATAGGAGAATATATAAACCACGGACAAGATGCTTTCTGTGAGACACTCAAAAGCAGATAAAAAAAAAATTGCAGCGTTCAGGACGTCAGCATCATTACTGAAGAATAATGATGTATATTATATCGCTTACTTTATTGTTCAATATTACAAATGAAATAAATTTTAATTTTATTAAAATGTGCATGCATGGGAAAAGGTTGCCAAAAAGGTAAATTGTAGAAAAGGAATCTCCTTCATGTCGTTCTGTACTCAAAATCAAAAATAATTTTTATATTTTTAAAAAAATACAATAAATTTGTTTGGTTTGCTCTGGCCATTTTTAATGCAGTCGTTAAAATGTCTCTCTGTGCATTAACATTTGTATGTAATAAAGCGTTATTGAGGGTATAGATCCGAAGGATTGGAGGAGAGCAGTAATAGTACTCTTATAAAGTGTAAGGAAGATAAAGGGAACTGTAGAAATTATAGGGGAATTAATTTATTGAGTGTTGTATTTTGCTGGTATTTTGGTCTTAAAGAGTGCATCGAGTGACTGAAGGACTGATTAGTGAAGAATAAGGTGCATTTAGAAGTGATAGAGGATGTGTGGATCAAATCTTTACATTGAAGCAAATGATTGAGAAAATGAGGGAGAAGACGAAATAAATTGGTATTAGGTTTAATGATGTGCGAACAGCGTATGAAGAGGTTAATAGGGAAAGCTCTACGGCAGGGTTAGTGATATATGGTGTTGGTGGAAGGCTTGAATGGAATCAAAATATGCATGATGATAGTGAGGCGTGTGTAAGAATAAATGGTGTCGAAAGCGATTGGTTTAGTATTAATAGCAGAGTGAGGCAGGGTTGTTTTATGTCTCTTGGCTTATTCAATTTGTATATGAATGGTTATGAAAGAATTAGTGTGGGGGTGCAGGAAATGGTGTTAGATTGATGGAGAATGGAGAGAGTGGAGGGTGCGCCACCTATTATATGCGGATGATTGGTTTTGTGTGGCGAATCTGAGAAAGCTTGAGAGGATTTGTAGAGAGATTTGGCAGGTGTGTAAAAGGAAGGTTGAAAGTAAAACGTAGATAAGAGATATGGTTGTGAGTGATGACAGTCGCTCAGTGTGAAGTTATGTTAGATGGAAGCAGCTGAACAAGTGTCTGAGTTTAATAATTTAGGATATATGGATGAGAAGGACGGATGATGCAGAGTGTAGTAGCGAAAGTTGTGAATGGCAGAAGTGCTGTGCATTAATCTTGTGTGACTAGGGTTTACATGAGTATTGTTACCGGTTTTTTTTATGTAGTGAGCTATGTCTGGAATAAGAAGTATAGATCTAAATTCAATGTGTTCAGATGACAATCTTAGGGCGTGCTAGGTGTGAGAAGAAATTGAAAAATGAGGAATAAACGTATTAGAGAAACTGTGTGGTGAAGAAAGTGTAAACGAGAGATAAATGAAGTATGTGAGATCGTTGTCATGGAAAGGAGAATGATAGTCGTTGGGTAAGCGGATGTATAGTGCGAGTGTGTTGAACCGACGCTGGGAGACGAAAAAAAGTGGATTGATTCAGTAAACGATGTCTGAAGGAGAGAAATGTGAGTTTGGCAGAGGCGAGAATAAAGGTGCATATATTAGAGAATGGGGTTTTGTGAAGGTGTATGTTGTGGCCCACCTGGGAGGGATGAACCCTTACACTGACGATCTACCATCGAGTGCTTACTAATTAATGGTACAGGCCGGGCTTTCTTTTCGACTTTTGTCATATTCTTCTACTGCTTTTCTTTTCCGATGCATGTTACGCACCTTACCCCCAGTCTTGGGTAGAAAAAGGTAGATGAAGAAGGTAAGTAGATTTAATATATCAATTTTGAACAGATTAATTATAAAGTTCTAATTTACAAATTTACGAATTAAAACATAAAACTTATAAACTATAGTACAAGAAGGGAAAATACTTTTGGTGTTTGGTAATAGGGGATGTTTGAATGTATACAATTTCAGTAGTCGTATTAATTTTTCCATTCTCTAATTGGTGAAAAATTTGGCTCTATACGTCTAGTATGATTTTTGCAAGAGTTAATTTTATAAGAACAATAATTTGATGTTTAGCAGCAAAACGTAAAAGCTAAGGGACTGTCCATGAATTGTGTAACGCAATTTTCTCCCCTCTCTCCCCCTGTAACGGAAGTCTAAATTCCCATTCATAATTACGCAGCCCACTAGTGATCAATTTTTTAGTTTCAAAAAGTAAAAATTAAAAAAAGCAGTAGAAAAAATATTTTAGTACAGCTTGTTGCAAAATTAGACAAATTAGAGAAAAATATTAAATGCTTAAAAACTTGATGGTGATATATTCTATTTGTTCTATAATGGATGTATAATGTTCTCTAATCTTGTTGAAATGTCTCAACATGCGCCATCTCTGGTTTATTAAGATGAATTAGGTTATGCTACATATCCCAGTAATTATCAGTATGAAAGTGTTAAACTATTTTTAATTGGTGATAAAAAAATTTCCTTTAATTGTTCCTAGGTTACCAGTAACAAATACAAAGTTAAATATATATGATGCTCATATTTTTGTTGAATAAGATTCGAAAGTATTTGAATTGCACAAATAGGTTAGGGTTTGTCCCCGCTCTAAAAATTATTTTCCTAATTTAATTTCATTGTGATGAAAGAAAAATGTTTGATGAATGTGAAGATATAAGAAAGATTTCTTTGAAATTATTTCCTTAAAATAACTAGAAATTTTAGCCCGAAAAATTACCTGTAGAATCAAAGGCCCTCCGGAATCTCCCTGACAAGTATCTTTACCGTTTCCAAAAGCACATATCTGAGTATCTTGAATTTTTACTGCTGCATATGAATTCCATCGGGACTTACAAAGACTCTCCGACCAAATTTTGAGGTCAACATGCTGCAAAGTTTCTTCAATGTCAGTTGCGCTATAATCATTGTATCCCCATCCAGCAGCTACAAATGAAGCAAGATGATATATATATATATATATATATATATATATATATACCTATATATTTATTAGATATATATTAATATATATATATATATATATATATATATTATATATCTATATAATATACATATATATAAAATATAAAAAATATATATATATATATATATATAATATATAATATATAATATATATATATATATATATATAATATATATATATATATATATATATTATTTTTATTAATATTATTATATATATATTAATAACTATATATATATATATAATATATATATATAATAATATATATATATATATATAGGTGTTTTTAGATAGACCGACAAACTTAGTCGGACATTGCGTCAACACGAAATATAAGCCTAAATTCTCTATACACATATTGGCCGCGAAACGTTACCGTTCCGAGATAGAGCGAGCATACAAAAATGGACCAGGAAACCATGTGTAACACCACAGGTTTACATTATACATATCGATTTGCAAATAACACATAGTAGATACAATATGTATGAGATACCTAATTCATATAACTCCGTCGATCGAAAGCCGCAACATGTTCCTAATAAAACAGCAAGTTGCCATAAGTACAATCTTAATAATAAATTGAATAATATTAACATAACAATATGCTAATAATGTATTATGTAAAATATTTAATAAATAATAGAATAATAATAATAATAATAATAATAATATAATTAATAATAATAATGAATAATAAATAATAATAATAAATTTAAAATAATAATAATAATGAATAATAAAATAATAATAATAATAATAATAATATAAAAATAATAATAATAATATTAAAAATAATAATAATAATAATAATAATAATAAATAATAATAATAATAATAATAATAATAATAATAATAATAATAATAATAATAATAATAATAATAATAATAATAATAATAAATAATAATAATAATAATAAAATAAAATAATAATAATAATAATAATATAAAAAATAATAATAATAATAATAATAAAATAATAATAATAAATAATAATAAAATATAAATAATGATATAATATAATAATAATAAAATAATAATAATAAAATAATAATAATAATAATAAATAAAAAATAATAAAAATAAGGATAATAATAGTAATAATAAGACCAATAATATTTTGAATAATAATTATAGTACTGATAATAATGCAAATAATATTTACGACTAATAATAACAGAACATATATCAGAATTTCAGTTGGACGACCATATTTGTGGTCCCCACCAAGAGTACACAGTTCGACGACGTCGTCAATTAATTATGAATGGAGAACATATCGTTACGAAATTCCTATTTACCGACATCGTACACTTGGCAACATGGCTGAACGTTTGACATAAACAGAACGTAACCTATACGTTTGGAGAAACATACGTAAACTAATTTATTCCGTATCTCGTCATTGTAGCATTGCACAAGCTATGGCGTACCCATTTCAGGAGCAGGCGGATATGCTATTTAACTATGGGAAGGCAAACGGTAACGGTAGGGGGGCCGCACGGTTATATTTAGACACCTACCCAGATCTCACTCAGCCACACCATAGCACCTTCGCAAGCATTTATCGACGATAGTGTGAGAGTGGCACTCTTGTATCTGCAGCGGCCGAACGAGGACAACCACGAGCTGTTCGTACACCCGCCGTAGAGGAAGGTATTCTTGCCATAGTTGACAGGGATCCCAGCGTTAGCTCCAGACAGATTGGCCAGCGGACCGGCGTCTCTAATACCAGTGTGGAGAATACTGCACGAAAATTTGCTGTACCCATATCACCTTCAACGTGTGCAGGGATTGTCACCGGCAGATTATGTACCACGGTTACGGTTCTGTCAATGGTTTCGGCGTCACATCATTCCACGAAATAAAACGTCCTTAATCCTGTTCACAGATGAAGCCTGTTTCGGTAGAGACGGCATCACTAACCATCATAACAACCATCTATGGGCCGACAGGAATCCACATGAAATAATACAAGTACGGCACCAGCAACAGTTTCGCATAAATGTATGGGCCGGTGTTCTTGGTGACTATCTTATCGGACCATATGTTATTCCGGAGAGCCTCAACAGCCAGGTTTATCTACACTTCCTATGGCATACGCTCCCATCCCTTCTGGGATGATATTCCCATTAAAATATCGTCGGAGGACATGTGGTTTATGGGCATGATTGTGCCCGCCTCATTTTAGCCTCAAGTTAGGGCTACCTGAATGGTAAATTCAACAATAGATGGAATAAGTAATTCGGATGGGCATGCCCACGTTTCACCCGATCTCAAACCCCTTAGGGATTATAATATGACACCTGGAAAAGCTTTGGATAATAACCGTTGCACAAGCTACTACACCATCCGGTCTATTAAACGCCTTCAATACGTAAACGAACATGAGAGACTACGGTCAGTTCAAAAAAAAAATGCATTCCCTTGTAACTCGGGAAAGGAGGAACATAATGTAATAAAAAACAAAGTAACTACCACGTAACGTGGCAACATTAGGACCAAGTAATAAATGCATGTACTATTCCAGCGCCGTATGCTCATAACATCCGTCGCCCTTCCTCCTCCGGGGAAAAAAAAACAATAAGACAGCAAAAATAAAGAACAATATACAAACAACAGAAAGCAACAGTACAAATTCCATGACAAAAAAGCAAAAGTGACCCCAAGAATTACGCACTACACGCCTGGCATGACTACTATCTCAAATTTCAACCGACCAATTAGTCCACAGCGTAAACGGGGAAGAGCCCAGCAACATCAAGACCCCAAAGCTCCACCCCAATAATCAAGAATCGGAACCTGCCAGGTGCCACCGACACCCTCACTATTCCACTATGAATACTGCAGATAAACCCCCTAAACGTAAGTAGCAGCACCATCACAAAACCACATGCTCACCGATGAGTAAATCACCAGAAGTAGCAGCCGAGAATAATAAACCGTGGAGGCTCCCGAAAACATAGCCATAAAGTGAGGCGGCAAGACACCCCCATAACATTGAGCGAAACCGGTCCGTACGAACAGCCTCCCCAAAGAGGAAGTAGATGGCCCCGACCAAACAGCTCATGAACGAGATAAGTACAACAAGATACGCCAAACCATACAAACCGAACCGGGGTACTATCGCCTACAACCGCACACTGGGGGGAATAAGGTACAGGCAAACGGCAACCACACCGACCTAACCACCGCAACAGGCAATAACCCCTCACCGACGAAACGCGGCCCGCCCCTCAGAAAAATCCAACCTGCACACAATCTCAAAAAGCTGCAACGAGGACAGCGACTACAAAGAGTAACGTGCCCCCCCCTACCTTGACGCCCCCCATAAATACAGATGCCGGCTGCGTCCTGAATACGCCAACGCAAGTACAAAACCACATGCCTGACAATACAAAAAATAACTGTACAGCTCCAAACATAGACGGGCTGTGTAGTCCAAACCACATTGCCAAAAACGACAAAGAAAGCAAGAATCCACAATAACACAGGGCCAACGACCTGGGGGACCACAATAGTCTCAACAATCAATAAGGGCGAAAGTCTAAAAAGCGAAACACACAAAAAAAAATATACAAGACTAAGAACGTGTTAAAGATGATAAAAAAAAATAAAAAAGAAAAAGAATAAGAAGAAAATGAAGAAGATAAAATATATGAAAGAATAATAAGAAAATATAATCAGAGAAAGGGAACATAGATAATAAACATGAATAAATATACTAAGTAAAAATAATATAAGTATAGATGATGATAAGAAAAGAATAAATGAATGAAATATAAATAATAAATAAGATAAAAAGACTAAAGAAAGAGAGCATAATAATATAGCAAAGTAAAGAGTAAGTATAGAAAAACTGAGCATAGGGCAGAGAAAGCCGTCACACAATATTAAAGAGACCATTACATAGAGTGCACATTATCAAATCGGAGGTATACTAATAACGTCCAACAGGCTTACCAACGCTCGATCTCCAAACACCCCAATTTAGAAACATACTCATGCTGACATCCATAAAGCGCTATGCTAAAACACCCAAAAACGTAAATATAGAATAAAAAATAGAATATAAAATGAAAGAAAAAAATATATATATATATATAAAAGAAAGAGAGAAATATATATAAAAAAAAAGAAAGAAGAAAACGAACAAAAATATTAAGAAATGGTCATAAAATAAAAGAATAAAAGTAATATATAAAAATATAAAAAATATAAATAGACAAATAATATAAGATAGATAAAAAGAGCTCAGCTGGCCATGTGCTGCTGATAACAAGAAGTAGCGGCAACTACATAAAAACTGGCACATACCTCAAATGGTCAGAGTCTAAAGTCCCGAACCAGATGGAGGCAGAGAAAGGATGACCAAATCGGTGAACGTAAAATTACGGCAGAATCCGACCTACACAAACGCTAAACGTATAAAGAAAAGCAAAAAACCTGAACCACAGCATGCAAACAACGTCACACAAAAAAATTAGAAAAGAAGGCAGAGCGACAAACCTCCAGGCAATCAAATACTGCTCTTAATTCAACAAAAAAAAGAACATCATAGATAAACTGAGTGACGGAACCGAAACAAGTAAAGAAACTAGATGTCCAACTAGGAAAAGAACACGCAACTGAAAGTTACATATGTAGCAAACCTTAATCATCATAATAAACCAAACCAAACACAACAAATAAAACTAGACACCAAAGAACAAAAAACAATCACCATCAAGGGAAGCAGTAATTAGCCAGCAACAACAAGCGACGAAAACGCACTCCGGTGGGTAATTCGAGCAGACGATGAAATGGGAGCTCACGACTGGTCCAAAGCTCAGGAAGAAAAACGACAACAAGTTCCACAGTCACTTTTCTTCACTGAACAAAAGCCTCAAAATGAAAGCCAAACGGGGCTTAAGTCCCTTAAGTAACATAACCAAAAGGCACCAATAAATGAGAAAATGAACGACACGGAATGGATACATTTCAAACACCCTACACCAAACAACAAAATGCCTCGTACTAGATAATATTAGGTAATGGCAAAGGAAAATGAAACGAGATAAAGGTCGGTCCAAAGAAGTAAAACCGACCTGCGTCATCACTCCCCCAACAGAAGCTACACACAGAAAAAAAACAAAAAATATACAAACAAAAAAGGCGCTACCAAATAAGAATCAGGGGGAAGTCGGCAAAAGTCACCGCCCAGCCACAACAACCCCTCCAAAACCCCCCATCCGAATATACACTCGCCCTCGCCAAACGTCACATGCGGCCCCAGACAGTGTCGGACTGAATCAAGCCACTGGTGCCGAGTCCCACCGGCGCCAAAACACACGTCGGGCCACTTATTAACATTCGCTAAACAACCGACTACAGTCATCCTCACATACCAAACCAGGTCCAACAACATATTCGCTACCCTGCCACACCACACATCTCGAAACGTATGTCCCAACAATGTGTCCCACACCGTAGCACGCCCCAAGATCCACTACACAGAACTGAGATCTAACTCACCAACAGACGTCACTACGTAAAAAAAACACAAACAAACAACTCAGTAAGACCCGCCACACAACAAATGCAACAAGCCACCTCCTGCCATCACAACTGCCACTACACTCTCATCAAGCCGGCCCGCCATTCCAACAATAACCCAAAAGTTAAACCTAAACGGCCAGCCTGCACCATCTACATGAACGGCACACTGGAACGGCCGCACTCACAACCAAACGTACGTTACTACTACTGGCAAAACCCTGTCCGTGTACCACACCGGCCAAATCGCCTACAACGCCAAAGCGGCTCAATGCGCCCACACAAAACCAAAGTGCAGCCGCAATAATACACCATCCACGTCATCTCCATGCCCACAAGGCAACACCATCCTGCCCAACCCCACCAGCAACTCAGAACCCCACAAAAAAAAAACCAAAGACAGAACACAAAACCGCTCCTCACGCTCTAGGAATACTAAACAAACGCGGGGACACATCTACACACCCGTCACTCCATCATACATTACGGTGACCAGTCAGAAGCCGTCCCACCAACACCAGATATCACAACACCTCCTAGGCGCCTATAACCCGTAGCAACGCCTCAAACAGTGACCGAAATACCAGTATGCCACTCCCCTCAGCGCAATCAGGGCTCAATAAAGATCCACACACTTCCGCTAGCACGGCTAAATCACCTAGCACACAGCCGCAGCACTGGCGGATCACTCCGACCAAAAGACCAGGCAAAGATGACAACACTCAAAATATGCCCCTATAATCACACCCGGAGCTCCTACCCGTGAATAAAGACAGACTGCCCCCAACCGGGTCGACTCTTATACCCTCAATACGTATGTACAGACAAATGGGAACCACAGGAAACAGAACACCATTAAAATCCAACAAACCAAACAAATGAAGGTAAAAACAAAAAAGAGGCAAAAAACCCTCACCAACCAGGTCAACCCGCACACATAAGAAAAGGAAAATATGTCAAATGTAACAATAAATAAGCAAAGAAAAATCAAGCGTCAGAGACACATGGCCGACCCCAAGAGCGCCAAAGCACACCAAAGGGGACAAAAACACAATCACAACGTCAAAACCAAAAAAGAAGCAAAGATAAGCGCAAATGAAAGCGGCATGACATGATAAGCCAACAACTATAAAAATCAAAGTGGCTAATGGGCATGCAAAGGAATGAGCGGAAAAACCCTGCCAAAAGGAAAAAGAAGAAAGAGAAAAACACTGCAATCGCACAAAAATGTGAGCGTCGGCCAGGGATGGGTAAGGGCACATACAGAGCTCAGTATCCCAGACTCATGACCTGAACATGCATGCGCCTTAACTATCTGCGGATCCGCGATACGCGTCATAACTGAACAAAGCGACGTAACATAGTGTGGTGCATAGAGTAACAATGGAGAACCAAAGCAAATACCCAAATGTGACCAAAAAAATTGAAAAGAAAAAAATAAGTCTCATAGACACAAACGATAATGCTGTTTAAGAAATCACGCTCCCAACTGCTCGCGTCCTCTAGAAATACGAGAGGCTGGCGAAAAAAACCTTAAGAAAAACCTGTGGCTCATATTCCAATATATATATGGCCATACCGATCAGACCATAAAGTATAGACACAATACTACAAATAAAACAACGAAAAATAATAATAAGTATAATTCAAAAAATAATAGATCAATAAAGTATACTTGAAAGGAAAAACGATGGTATAAAAAAAAAAAAATAAGAAAAGAAGCGAATATAATCAATTGTAATAATATAAATATATTAGATACCATACGAATAACAGCTAGAAAATAAAAATACACGCTGCCGAAGACGTCCAAAAGACGTTGGGCTGTACGAAAATAGCGTGTCGTCCTACCGTATCATAATCGATTATCTTCATTTATATGTCCGACCAGTAACGGATCACAAATCAGAACCCAATCCAAACACACAGTATGGAAAGAACGTTATCTAGCTGGTAGGGTCAAAATGACGGAAACATACAATATCATACGTCATGTATAGACAAATATGAAAACTCTTATATAGTATATGATGCTAAATAAAATAATATTAGCTGACGTAAGGCAATAGTCAATCTCACAATGAGCAACTGTCACTATTCGCATCACGGTGAGCTTCGTAAAATCAACCCCATGAAACTAGAGAATACCGGCTCCAACAGCCAAGCTATCATCCGAGGCAGTCACATACCCTACGACGCGCTAATAACAAATGCCAAAACAAACCATTTAAACTGCGACTTGTCCTTCCGCCCAACACACCACACCACAACGACGATAAATAACTTAAATAATATCACTTTAGACCCTGCGGTAAAACCTGCCGACTGCGTGTTACATAAGAAGTAAATCTTAGAACTACACATAAAATATGTCCATAGATCTAAGCCTTGTATATTCATTACGTTATCTAGAATGTTTCTTTGAGTAAGTTAATGAATCGAATACCTCTTTAAGTAGATAACTATCTTTCTTACATTAATCCGCTAATCACTATCTCTAACCTCGTTCATCTATTAAATTCGTACGCCAGTTAAATAATACTGAACCAAATCATAGGTCTGGCATATAAAATAATAAAAGTAACAATACCTCTATTGGACTCTGTACTCTCAAATTCAAGATATATCGAGTACCCTATCGCTTGATTGATGCCAATATCCGAAAAAGATCCCTGCCACCCAAAACAAATGACAGAGAAAATAAAACCTAATAAAAGAAAGAATAAAAACCGCCATGAAAAAAATCACATCCAAAAACACAACACAAAAGGTACACATAGAGAATAATCAGTCTTCAACTAGCAAAACATTAATACTAATCTCATCAGAAACTTGATTAGATCCGCCCCTCTCTCTCGCTAAGGATGGAGACCTGCAAAGCCAACGTTGGAAGCCAGGAACCCCGTGCAGCACCACGACTTGGCAAAAGTCGCCACCGCACTCATCGCCCCTGTACGCGCCGCGGTCCTGCTGGATATGAGAACCTGACAAGGCCGTGAACATGCCTAGCATGGTCGGTTGTATCACCGCTATAAGGAAATAATGAACAAACCATCCGTTAGAACAAACAGAGATCAAAAGTAATTTGGTTGTAAAATACCTCTGGTATTATAGAACACGTTTATTGTACAAAGATTATTGTAATTAACTGATGAATCAATTTTAAATCGTTCAATCTTAGTTAACATTGTTTTGTGTAATCGGCGGAATAAGTGGATGATTTAAAACTTTACTTTTTGTAATAAAATTATTTCTCATCCGTCACAATATATAAATAAGGAAACTTGCCTGTGAATTATTTGTAAATATAATCTTATTAATTCTTTTTTACTGTAATATAACTATTCGAATTATTAATTAATTAAAATTAATAAAAACCTATAAACCAAACGAATTTACAATGTATTATAATCGAGGACTCACGTAGATTGCAATATGTAATCCTAAATTATAAATTAAACTGCAGTTAATACCAACAACTATTTTTGATATAAATTATCTAACATTTGCGGGCTCTCAGATTAAAAAAAAGTAAATATGTATAATTAAATTTAAATTAATTAAGTGGAACTAAATATCCCTTGAATGTCTTAGATTAAAAAAAAATCTACCAATGAACTATTATACATTTGCTTACTGTCTGAATATTTGATAGCCTTATGTCGCATATGAGCTGTATAATAAATAATTTTGCGACTTACATACCTCGACGGATATATCTGAACTGAAATGAGTACTCCAGAATTCATAGGACCTAGATTAAAAGGCTACTGATTTATCACTAAGTTATATGATATAATTGGAAGATGAGTAATGCAGAAATTATCTGAATGTGACTTGTTTGTCTTGAGATATCTCAAAGACAACATAGATAAAAATTCGCGACTAACTTTGGTATTGCATAATATGCTTCAGCCACTCTTGGTTACAGATTTCGTTGAAATGCGCACTTCATGTTATAAATGAACCAATAAAATGTACGTATTGAACCGTTCATCGAATAATAATAAAGTATATAACTGGTCCTACTTAACCATCAGGTCATATTGAAGATTAGATATCGCCTTAACGGAATCTAAGTAGAGTCGAACCTCGCCATACTCCTATGATTTCCGGCACGTGATATATAGGTCTTTACGCTTCCACGGCGACAGAATCATGGATAGAAATAATCATCGTAAAACTTGATCTGCAAGCTGTCTAAGATTCGACCTCGAAGCCTCTCTGTACTCCAATAAATGTAGGCCTTTTAGTCTATTCCCCGAAAATGAACACCCATGCATTAATCTCACACATATAAGCATGTCCCCGCCCGTGTAATCACGTAATACCGTATAAAGAAGGTTCTCACCATCCCCTGGCAAACAGTTCCTTTAGCGATGAAAACAATAACTTAATGCAAAGTATATTCTCTCCCCATTGTTATAATTCCAGTGTCTAATAGTTAGAGTATATGATAAAAACAACAAAAGACTGATGCATTGTACAAATCCTTGCACCATCAACCTTTACACAGAATAGCAACACCCCAACCTTCCCGAAATCTCACTCCTGTCACGTAAAGCTAAAATTTCAAAACTATTTCTAAAAACTGTTAAAACTATTTCGAAAATAAGTATAAATCGCAAAACGATACAGCCAAAATCCAAACCATAATCCATTAGAAAAAAGACTGTATGAATAAATAAAGAACCACTATTTAATGGGTATAATTCATCAAATCCGCCACAATATATTCTCAATAGTATACACCAACAAAACTCACATCCGCACCGACAGATGTAAAACCTATCAGCTAAGATCTATTCTCGCAAAAATACTCTATGGCCTACCAAACCGCAAAAAGAACGAAAAATATTCAAAAAGCTGATACAAAAAACTAGTCGAATCCAAGTTATCCTCTCAACAGTAAAATCACGAAAAGGCTAAATTTTCACCAAATGATCGATAAATATACTATTGAATAACCCTCTTGTCAAAAATATTTTTCTAACGAAAAGTAAATAAAAAACACACCAATCGTAAACCAACCGTTCGAAAAGAATCCTATTTCAAATGATATTCCAACAGAACAGATCAATAAAAAAAACCAAACTTAATCCTCCAGTCCTTTCTTATTTCGGAAAATTAATCTGTGATAACTTATATCAAAAATATATAATTACTATAAATCACACTTCCAATGCTTTACTAATATACCCCAATACATGAATAACAACCCTGCCAAAAGAATTGTATATGACAAAAGAATGTACCTTACAGTGGGTGAACAAAAGAATAATTTCCAAATTAAGCAAGAAATATTCATAAATCAACAAGTTCCTCAACATAAAGAAATTCACTGAATTCCCAACCAGTCTATCAAAGCTTCTAAATAGTTACATACTCTAAAAAAGAAGTTCACAAAATCTTTCATGTTCTATACTATCACCCACAATAAAATAACAAAACAAAAACTCTAATGGTCCAAACACAAAAAGGTCATCAAAGCCTGACGCGAATACAATAATGCGAAGTGCACACACCCGACAAAAGATCTATGGCCGCTTTACACCCTCATATGAGGTGTAGCCCTTACTAATAGAATAGAAATAGAATTACCTAATATCTCCCTATCAGTCAATAAACCGATCCTAAGAAAATCCCAACCTGCTATCCAGTACGTCCACCACTCCCAACTCACTCACGCATATGCGTAGCTCTAAACCTAAAACCCTGCCAACGAAAGCAAAGATAGTACATATCGAGTATCAGCCCATTCTACTTCACCGAACTCGGTGTTAAAAGTATAACTCTCAATACAATCAGAGACGTTATACAAAATATCCGATTCATATTATTCACTCATATTCAGGTTAAGATCGATCGCAGAACCTATACAATATAGTTATTCCAAATTCACTCAATCGTAAAGTTAGTTTAAATATTCAGATTGGATAATCCAGATCTTCTGGCCTGTTAATACTTATGTATAACCTAGTATATAGCACTCGTTAGAATTAAATCTTATATTTCATCAGTTAGACGCCGCAATGGTTTCCGTAAAAATGCTTCATATCTACTCGAGTTAACACTCAGTAGGGTTGGCCCTGTTCAGTAGAACTAGCATCTTCTTCAATTTGGCGCCTAAAAACTCGTTCTCCCAGAGCTCATTCCATAGGATCTGCTATACATATAGAGCAGATCAAAAGTATATCCAAACTTGACAATGTAAGTACCAGGTTATAAGTAATACAATTTACTAAAAGGATATTAAAGGAACCTAGGATTATGGTAGACCAATCACTAGTTTGCGTACCTTAAAATAACCAATTAGCGAAGTAAAATAAATCTATTCATATAAAGACAGACTGACCGCTGATGAAGATATAACAACACAATTACTACCTTTATGTAAGTAGACAAAATCATTATTAATAACCGCATACTTCTTTCATAAATTAATTCCATTCTATATACTCAATATTACTAATTTTAAATATTATGTCATATTTAGTATTATCAAAAAAGAACCAGATTGAAAAAAATTTTCAGCTGTCTCTCAATTAATTATTTGGTTAAAAATAACTATCTAATTTCAATCTTACCTAAATATTGACGTGAAAAGACATAAATACGTTTTAATTATTTTTAGTTATTTTTGATTTTAAATTTCGCTTACTTTACTATTTAATTTTTAAGGTTAGTATTTAGGAGATAATGATTAGAATATTTTATCTTATTCTTTCAGACCTAAATCTCTACTTTCTCTATTTTTCAGACATAGAACTATTATAGAAAGCTTTATAATAATATAGTATTCTGTAGAAATTATTACTCTATCCCAATCTTTTTTATTCTAAGTGTCTCATTCGTTTCTTCTTTCCCAGAACTGTTTCCATATGACAACTAAACTCAAGAACTCCGAATATGGACAGTGACCCGACTCATCGACCAAACATACTAGCACACTTATTAATATATAAATATATATTTAATAATATTAAATATATATATATATAATATATTATATAGATAATATAAAATAAATATGAGAAATATGTTGTATATGTAAATTAGATGAAATTATATATGTAATTACTGAAAAGACTGATATATAATAAAGTATATATATATATATATAAGTATAGCTAGTGAAGAATCTACTAATTGGTATTGAACGTTATTAATGGTTATAGTTCCAGATAAAATGTTCTTAGTGCTGTCGCTAGTGCGTGGTGTTAGGTGCAAATTGTTTTTCCTTTAAAATAAAATAGTAATAAAAATAGTAAAAGTAAATAAAATGATATAAAAAAATAACCAAATAAAGATTATAATTAATAAAAAGTATATATATATAAAATAATATAAATATATATAATAGATATATATATATATAATATATAATATAAAACTTAATAAATGAAGTTAGAGTACGTCAACATATAAAGTGTATTAAATAAAATAGTAATGCCTTTAATTTATAAAATATTATATAACTTGTGAATATCTCTAAGGAAATTTATTGACGAAACAAGCTTTTTGGAGTTTAATTTTTTTCCAAATAACAACAATTTATTAGTGATCCTGTCACAAGTAACATTGTTAATAAAGGCATATATTTTATATAATAAATAATATATTATATATAATATTATATATATTATATAATTCTAGTTAAGAAAAAAAAATACAAAAAAAATCAAAAAATCCTAAAAAAAAATATAAAGTTCAATAATCACTCAAAACTCCACCTACTAATATATAATAATCCTCTCCTAATAATACCAAAATAATCTCAAAATAATACAAATAAATAATACCCAATAATACGGTAAATAGTATAATAAATATTATGACCGAAAGACCGAGAAGAGCAGACGAAGAGTAGAGATATTAATATTCCCATTACATAAAATTTAATAAAAATAATAGCAACATATACTGCCTCCTGCGAACACCTAAATATTGTATATATATAAAAAATTAATATAATATACATCAGCCACCAAAATATTAATTCTATTAGTAAAACGACCCTACAATAAAGAAAAATAAATCCTTGCAGTTATTTTATATAATTTTATTAATTACATATTTTTTAATTGTAAAGAGTAAAATAATTCAGCCAAAGAAAGTCGATCTAATTATGGTTATACGAACTCAAGTGTGCAGACACCTCCGAAATATCTAAATATCACTACATAAACATAATAATAATATATTAATGATATATAAGTATATATAATTATATATATATATATATATATATTATATATTAATATAATATATATATATATATATAATAAAATAATATAAAATACATATATAATAATATATAGTTATATAATTAATAATATATATTATATATATATGGCTATTTAATAAGCGAATGACTCCAGGTACGAAGATCAACAACACAAAAATGTAAAACAAAATAATTTCAAATGATTTTAGTAATATAAAGAAGCCACACGGTCACTAACATACTTAGACTGTTTTCCAAAGCAAATGCTCAACTCATATAAATATATATAAATATAC
>JABUQX010051380.1:52500-58077 GCA_015478945.1 Trachelipus rathkii | reverse complement strand
TATAAAATATTTACCAGAAGGAGCAGTTTTTCATAGCGGGCCACAATAAGAACTGCAAGGGAAGACGCGTAATCTTGATTCATTCACTGTGCACATAGTGTTTAAAATTTTCCTTGACATGCGTTTATCACCCCGCAGGCAAGTTCGTTGAGTCGTGACTCAGTTGCAACACATTAAAGAAATACTTGGACTAATGTTATATATTGTCCGACCTGCTGCATCACTCATAGTACATATTATGACGGTAGCCAAAGTGGCGGGTATTTTAGTTTACGTTATTTCTGTAAACAGCATGTTGTAGCTACCAGTATCACAATCACAAATATTAAAGCTGACTGTATTGTGGTTAGCATGAACCTTAGCAACGATTTACTTTTCAGGTAGTAAGCTTGGCCGTGTGATATATTATATTGACCTCTTGTTTACGGAATTGACAGGCCTGTAGGTGTGGTCGTGAGCGTTGGTTCTGTCCCGCACGACACCATGGGCATGTTTATTCGAAAATATTCTAGCTTGACTGGCCAACTGGGACAAGCAACCCCACAAGGTCTCGGATTCCCGAGTCCATGTTGCACTCTAACTGGGTTCTGTATCTTTCCTTAATTCTTATCTTGAGACCTCTTTTTTGGCATAAAGCGAAGAACGCAAAATTTATAACCTTTCTTGAATTAAACAAGCGCACCTATGATGGCGTATGAACAAAGCCAATGAAGAAATGTTTAGACGGTTGCTTTTCAAGCTGTCGAAATATCCAGCGGCGTTAGAATGTGTTCAACCCATCACTGTCACAATTCATCGTGAAGCTACACTCATTAAAAACTTTTTTGCACATCCGAATGCAAAACTATATGCATTTTAGATTTGCCAAGCGACCGACTACTACTCTCTTAAAAGAAAGAAAAAAGGAAAAGATAATTTCCCCAGTCACACACAAAATGGACAAAAGCCTCCTCACGAATGGCGACACACGGGGTAGGTGTGAAAAATTTCGATGGATTGTTACGACCTACTGAAATTTTTAAAGCCATTGCTTGAAGCTTAAGGGAGCTTCAATGGATCAAAGGATATTAACCTTTATAAAAACTTAGATCTTTTAAGGTCTTTAAGCAAAAGCAAACTTTGCAGTAAGTATTATGTGATTATGCTCTTTAACCCTGTCGCTGCTGAGGACGGTCAACGTTGTCGGCGGACGAGTAATCTGTCTTTAGTCACTGAACTGAGTGGCCGGACTATGTAGTCGTCATAAATCGTATGTTCTTCTATACGAAATTCAGTCTATGAAACTCTTTGGATTTTCTTTCTTAATTACGTATATAACTACATTTATCTTCGTGACCTTTCTAGCAATAGAAGACCTGTCTTGAGACATATAAATCCTGCCCGCCTTCGATCCTATTAGTATGCTCCAAGCCCGCCCATCAGCATGGAGATGTTCAAGCTCCGGTTTTAGTTGAAAAATTAGCTTATTATTTTAGATGCTGCGGTGGGATTTATTTCATTGTTATCCCTCCTAATCCCCCATCCCAGATGGACTTTCCTTCATATACTTGCGGCAGCCCCTCGACAATCTATTTCTTTTCAGTCCTCCCCCTTACCCCTACCCCCCTACCCCAGACCCCACAGTTCTACAAATTTGGTTCATTTTATTTTTAACCGTTCGTACATCCCTTGCCTTCTTCTTTCAGAAAGGATTCTATCATCGTAATCGCTTCCTTTCTAATATCACGTTACTGAGCCGAATTTTTCTACCCCTTTGCGAGGTGATTAACAATAACGTATAATATCATTATTTTATCAAACTTTTTTTTTCATTTTAGCTTTGACAACTTGAGCTGCAGATTCTCTTAACTATTTTTTATTAGGTTTTAGGTTTTAGTTTGTCCTTCTTCTGAAGATGCTGAACGATGATGTTGAAGTCGACTTTTCCTTTTCTGTATTTTGTTATGTTGTGTGCAGTGTGGTGTGATGGTACAGGTGTGCTCGTAGATGCGGGCTTTCTATCGACTACCAACTTCCGACGGACTTAGTCTAACTCTGGCTTCCACGTGGAACACTCAACCTTTCTAACTTACCTAATCTTTTGCTCCTGTCTGTAGACTCAGTAATGGTCTAAGATTTCATCCTTACTCGATTATATGTATCAACTAACTTATTTATAATTTCCGTTTCTAAGGGTGGAGTATGTGCCTATGTTAACATAAACACTCCCGTAACACGTCTCTGTTGAAGTCTCGAAATATCCTAATTTTCGTTATTTTATTATATCGTTCAATTGATGAAATATTTGTTAATGCTTTTGACACTCGTCATAACAGAACAGATTTTCACGCTTTTATTGAATATCTTACTACTCAATTCTCACGAGACTGTTATATCTTCTCTTCAAATACTGAAGGTTCTCTATTTGGTGGAATTTCAATGTACGATTACATGAATGTTTGGGGTGCTCTACGCATTACACGTTTAAGGTTGGTGAGAGGAGGCCGAATCATTTTCAGCATTCTCAAACGATCTTGGAAAGTATATTAAAAGAAGCCACACACATTCGGATGTTCACCTAACTAATATTATTAGAACCACTAATTGACCTATGTTATCACCACTAAGTCTTCTCTCTTAAATACACCACTTTCCGCATCTATCGGTAAATCTGACCACAACCTTATAATCTCTTATTAAATTTTAATACTTTCTCTCCAACAGTTCCAATCCTGCCCTACGCCGTTTTTCTTGACTTTGATCGGGCGATTGGGGGGCCTTGCGTGGCTTCTACGCTAACAATGACTGATGACTGCTTTGTCTCTCACCTGGGGAGCTTCGGATTTACTTGCCGATTATAAGGTGGTGAGCTGGATCGTTGGATGGTGGAATGAGCGTTTCATTCCTCTCGATAAATCTTTCTCTCCTCATATCCATGGTTCGATTCCGTGCTTAGTTCTCTGGCATTAGGTAGAGACAGTGTACGTATTCGAGAGTGGTGAAAATATTCTTCAGTTCTCCTATCACTCTGTCTAATTTCCATTTCAGCTGAAATCGTTGCAGGGATACTCTTCGACGGCAAAGCGGGCTTTATCAAAGAAAGTGCTAACCTCCTTGGTTTTACTGACAAATCTTCTGGGCTCTTAGCCAACACATCTCTTAACAACTTTCTGTAAATCTTCTTTCCCTCCTTTATTTCGTCTGAGCGTTCTGTTTGCTATTTTTCTCAACTGAAAAGGCAAATCTCTTCGGCATGCCTATTTTTTTTTATTTCTTAATTCTCAAGTTTTTACACTTGTAGGTTCTCATCCTCCTCCTTCTCTTCTCAGGTTATCCTATGCTTTGTCTCGTGATTATCATTCTCGATCACGTGGTGCATGGTACTTGAGAAATCTTTATAACGACGTTAGGATAGGGCGGGGTAGGCCCGGATGAGATTTTCTCCCCGAGTTTGAGGGAGTTGTGTTTGCGTGCTATCCCCGCCCTCTCGATTCAATCAATATTTCTCATATTCTAATACTTAACACTTTTCCCTTACAGTGTTGGAAGCACGCAACTATGTCAACTTATTCTCAGAAAAAAGGAGCGATCTGATCCTTCTAACCTGTATCGCACCTATAGCTTTACTTGTATTTCTATTCAAGATTCTTTGAAACTCTTACATCGAACTCGTTCTAATTTCTTAGATAATCTAGAATCTCATTAACTCACCTCGATCGCCAGTACGGACACTTCGGCTCGAGGTCGTCACTGGCGATAAAATTTTCCTATCTTACTGGATTTATGGTTTTCTCCGCCCTTAGGAACTACGAGGAGACTTGAGTGGTGGTGGCGCTTGATATATCAAAGCATTTGACCGGGTTAGTATATATATGGCATGGGCACTGGCTTCCAAACTCCCTCTTGGGTTTTACCTCCTTCTCTTTGTTAATCTTACTTTAGTCTAGTTTTCTTTCATACATCATAATCGCTCAATATCGGTGTTGTTGATGGGGCGACCTTCTTCTCCTTTTCTGTCAATAGTGTGTTCCTCAGGGTTGTATTATCTCCTTACTCTTTTTCTACTTTTCATTAATATATTCTATATGTAATTTCAACAACAATTCACATTTATGCCGACGATTCCACACTTCATTATTAATTTCATTTTAATACTGCTCTACTAATACTTCTGAATTGCCTCTAGTCTTAATCTTTCGATTTATTCTCGTGATTGGATTAGTATTCTCGCTGATGGATAGAAATATCTTAGTGAAATTCAATTCTTTTATAAAACATTTCTCACGTATTAAAATTATGGTGTTTCCTTGCCTCGTTGTCCTTTTTGGACGTTCGAGTATCTCCTGGTTGACAATATAAACATTCCTTGGCCTTAACATTAAACAATAAAATGTTTGGAAACCTCATATATCACCGGTTGTAGGGCCGTCCATCAAAAAAACTGGGGTAGTTCTGTTTAGACATGCGAGACTTTTTTCCTTTTCTCAGTGTATGCGTCTCAAGCTATAAAAGGGCCTCATCGCCTTTGTATGGAGTACTGTTATATCTGGGGGGGGCTCTGGTTTTCACCTGGCTTTTGATTAGGGTCGAGTCAAAGGCCAAAGGCTTAAATGTCTTGTACTTTTTCAGTTTCCTTAGACCTTGATCTTTTGCGGCGCGGATGTTTTGTGCTTTATATCTCTTTTCTATATGGAACCGCAGCGGCAGGTATGCTCGAGGGAGCTTATCACTTACGTACCTCCACCTTTACGTCGCCCTCGTTAGAACTAGGGTGCTGTGTCTGCACATGGTTTTGTGTTGATGTAGGTAACTCCAGGTTAGTTCGCTGCGTTGGTTTCCTTCTTTTCTGCCACATCTGCTCTGTGGATTCTCTTCCATTTCTGTGTTTCTGTTGAATTTATAATCGCCATCCACTATTGAAGGCCTTGTGGCGTCTGTGCTTCGAATGAATCTGGTAATTTAATTTAGTTGTTTCACTTCTTGAAGGTGCGTGTAAAACCCCCTCTTTTGAATAGTGGCTCTGCGGTGGGTTTGGTTGTGACACTGTAGAAAAAGAAAAAGAGAAAATAAATATACAACACTCTGCATGTAATCCTGTCATTCATGATATCATCTCTTCTAGTTCACCGTATTCTGTTTTTCCTTGTCCATACATTTTCTCATTTTCACGATATGCAAAAAATTCTTAATTTAACTGGATTAGTTCAATAAATTATACTGTAAGTTTACATATCTTCCTCTCTTTTCTCCTCAGGTATTCACTAAGTAGTACTTTGGTGGCATCAGGTTATTTGGTAAAGTGCATCTCTGTGTTGACATTCTTCTACCCTTAAATCGTCCAGCTGATCAATACCCTATCACATTTTCCAGAAGACACGATGAGAATGGCGGCTCCCTACGTCTTTTAAATCTAGAATATTGTGTATGATGATTTCTCATTTGCGGTCTATATTGTGCTTTGAGATGTTTCATCTAAAAAAATTAGCAAACTTTTTCAGTTGAAGATCAATTCACTTTAACTCAACACTTTTACGGTTTAATAATAAAGAAAATAAAGTTTGGTTATCAGTAAATGGGTATGATCTATATTTATGTTTA